>JAABKJ010007545.1:56988182-57212098 GCA_011634705.1 Andricus grossulariae | reverse complement strand
ACTATTCCATTTTTGGTAGAAAATTATTCTTCTCAGTTAAAAAATCATCTTTTTGGTTGAAAATTCAACTATATGGTTGAAACTAAATTACTGATTTAAAAATTTCACTATTTGATGAAAAATTAACTTTTCGTTAGAACAAATTTAAATACTCGATTAAAAGTTGAACTAATTTGTTGAAAATAAATTTTGTAAAAAGATTTTATTCCATTTTTGGTTACAAATTTATCGTTTTAGTTGAAAATTCATCTCTTTGGTTGAAAATTTATGTATTTTTTGGAAAATTCGTCTTTTTGAGTAAAAAACGAACTAATTTGTAAAAAAATTCGTGTTTATTGTTGTTGAAGATTCATCATATTAATTTAAAATTCAACTATTTGGTTATGAATTAAGTTTCTGATTAAAAATATGCTTCATTTTTTTAAATAAAGTTTTCAAGCTTAAAATGTAACTATTCCATTTTTGGTTTAAAAATTATTTTTCCTAATTAAAATTTGAACTATTTGGTTGAAAATTGATCTTTTATAGTTGAAAATTTAACTATTTAGTTGAAAATTCATGTATGTTTTGAAAAATTTGTATTTTTAGGCAAAAAATTGTTTTTCTTGGTTAGAAAATAATCTTTTATGTTTAAAATTTAATTCTTTCGTTGAATGTTGATCCATTTTGTTGCAAATTCCTTTTTTTTAAGATTAATCATTTTAGTTAAAAATTTAACTATTTGGTTATAAAATTAATCTTTCAGTCGAAAATTCAACTGTATTGTAAAAATTTCGTATTTCAGCTCAAAAATTCAATAATTAGGTAGAAAAATAAACTACTTCGGTAATTTTTTTTTTTTAATTCATATTTTTGGTTGAAAATTCAACTACATGATTTATATTGAACTATTCATTTAAAAATTTAACTATTTTTTTAATGTAACTCCTTTATAAGTTGCAAACTAAACTATTTGTAAATTTTTTTATATATTTTTTTGAAAATTAATCTTTTTTTTTGAGGATTCAACTATTTTGTTAAAAAAGGTGTATTTTTCGTTGAATTGTCATGTTTGAAATTAATTTTTTAAACTGTAAATTAACCTGTTTCATTTTTGGTTGAAAATTTATTTTTTTTGTTGAAAATTTATCTATTTGGTTGAAAAATTGTCTTTTTATGCGTAACATAATTTTCTCCGTGAAAAAATGTTTTCGATTGAAAATTAAATCCTTTAGTTGCATGTTTAACTCTGTTTCTGAAAATTAATTGTTTAAAAGATTCATCTTTTTTTTCAAATTCATCTCTTGGGTTGAGAATTTAACTATTTTGTTGAAAACTTGTCATTTTGGTTGGATTTCGTTAAAGATTTTTTTCTGACATTTTTATTTATTTTTGTTTATGGACGGTCGCTAAAATTCAAAATAAAAAAAATACTCTCACCTATTATCATTCCAATAGACGAGGTTCCCGCATTATTTACGAGTATATGAACACCTCCTAGCTCTTTCTTCGTCCAATCAAAAGCCTTTAAAATATCCTCTTCATTAGTGAGATCACACTGAATAGGAAAAAATTTTCCTTTTTCATTTTTCACCTCATTTTTCCATTCTTCCATTTTTTCTAACCTTCTGGCCAAACCGACGACCTTGAGACCATTTTTAATCAAGGCTTGAGCAATTGCTTGGCCAATTCCAGAACTTGCACCTGTCACAATTGCTACTTTATCCACCCAACGATCCATTTTTGATGAAATTTTCAGAGCCAAATGAAAAAATCGAACTCTGTGTGACTCGAATCAACACTGACAAAAGAATCCAATATGAAAGTTTTCTTATCAGCAGTGTATTTATAAACGTGTGTTATCGGTTTGATAAGAGAAACTATACGAGGAATGGGCAATTTCAGACTTTACACTCTTTCCCATGTAAGGATAGATGAATACCAGATTTTTTCTGAATAAAAATTTTTGGAAAAAATATAAGCGACTGGTTAAGAAGACAACCAGAGCAAAACTGACTCTCACCTCCTCTGAAGACATTTGGCCTCTCGTTGGACAGATGTTCATTAATATGTATATCAGGCCTACCCAGTGAGGGGAAATTGCGTCGAAACTGCTCAGTTGCCAGATTTGCCTTTGATACATTCTTTTAGTGTGAGAAACTGAAGGCCAAGTTCGTTAGCCTGCTATTTTGGATAAAAATTCAAAGAATAATATTTTATTTACCAAAAATTTTCGTCTAGATGATATCTACAAATTTGCTAAGAACCACTTTACGCTAGGATGCGCATTTTTGGTTTAAATCGTAAAACATCAAGTTGAAAATAAACAAAATAAATTTATGAAAAAGTAGATGAACAGGGGTGCTTCTGGATAAGGATTCCTCTTACCGACCTGTTACCGACCTTCTAGAAGATTCAGAGTTGATGACGTCATCAGTAATATTTTTCTAGAGGCAGCAAAGGAATGTTGTTTGTCACTTGTTTATAAATTTTGAGCCACATTTTTTCCGAGAAGGGCATCCGGTGTTTGAGCGGCTCTTTCTGTTATATTATTAATTTACGTTTGATAGGAGAAATATGATTTTGTTTTTGAGATCATATATCATATGATAAGCTTTAGGCATCCACGGTATTGTATAACATGATGTGTAACAAAGGTATGTTTTTCACTTGTTTTTAAATTTCGAGCGACATTTTTTCTAAGATCGGCATCCGGCAGTTGAACGGCTCTTTCTTTGAAATTATCAATTTGCGTTTGACAGAAGAAATATGATTTTGTTTTCGAGATTCTTTCTAAAGCTGGAATGGCGTATTCGACAAAAGTCGTCTCTTATTATCAGAGAAAGCTTACTCTTCATCGACTTAGGCATCTATGGCGTTTTATGACACGATGTGTCATAATATGTGTTGAATATGTGTTCGGTTTATTAGCAGAACTTGCTTAATTGACACTACTGAAAGACAGTTGAATTAAAGAATTTTTCAAACGAACAGTGGTTTGTTTGATAATGGCTTTCAGTGAAAATTGTATGATCAATGAAATAACATTCATATTCGAAAAAGTTGAGGATATGAAAGGAAGATTAATAGCCGAGATGGTAATACGTATATATGTATAGTGGAGAATTCTGTTTTAGGACTACAAATGCATATATTGTGTTACGCGAAAGAAGAAAGGAAAAGGAACACATTTTTTAAATATTTTACTCTTATTATATCACACCTAAAAATAAAAATGATGAATATGCTATAGAAAAGTATGAATCCAGCGAAGCCAAAAAAGCATCAAAATAAATGCTGGAACGAGATGTCAATTTAGAGGAGTTAGGTGAATATTGTAATAATGTTAATCTTGATTACATCACAACAGAAACGAAATTTTTCTTTTTAAACTAATATTTATGACATCATCTTATTGGTTTAAGCATAAACGCCTATGTTTGAAATAAAGAAGAAGCAGTTTCAAGAAAGTCTACGAAACACCTTCCGAAGAAGTTGCCAATGAAAATGTCATCTATCATTTTTCACATGAATCAAAAACGTACCTTTTGCCAGAAAAATACAGTGGATTATCACTGAAACTTATGCAGACATTTTATAAAATATAAAAACTGCGTTTTAATAGGAATTAATTAATAGCTTCAATCTTTTATAAGTAAATTAGAAAGAAAAAACATGCATAAGAGTGATAAAGTTCGCATACCTGTATTCAAGTGTGGGAAATATACATATATTTAATCCTAAGTACATAAAAGTGAGTAGTGAAATAAAACTCTTATTAAGGATTTTTCTGGGTATGTTTTAATAATAATAATGATAATAATAACGAAATAATGACAGAGTTTTTAATTCAGAAAAATTAAGTTTCAACTCATAAGAAAATGACAGTAAGGCATGAAGCATATACAAGAAAGAGACCCGTGTGATGTGATTGACATATAAGCTATAGACTAAATGTATTTTAATTCTAAAAAAAAAATAATTTTGTAACATTTGCGAGATTTCAGAAGGCTTTGCGATTGAGAGACTCAAAAACAATCATAAATCTCACAGCATGCCTCTGCAAATGAAGTAAACCATATAATAATTTTTTGCACGAATCTTAAAAAATACCAACAGATTCTTAAGAGATCTTATTACATGCAGTGGATCACAGTGAAAGGTTTATAATCTTATATCGATATTGCTCGGATGTCTAATAAACTATTACCAATTAATACTTGGTAGCTTCGTAATAATATTTTTAATAATATTGATTTAACTATTTTGGGATGAAGAACATCTTTATATTATTGAATATACATATATACACAAATATCATTGAAATTATGGATTTTTCAGGGTAGCTGAGAATAAAATTTAATGCAAAGCACGAGACAAATGATGAGAATGTTTTGTTTTTTTCATTTTTTTCGTTTCTCATGTCGTTTTTCCAAAACCCTTCATAAAAATTATAAATAACGAATTTGCATATCCTCTTTGAGTGAACAAGTTTGCCTATTTTTTTTCCGCGTGACGTTTTCCAAAACATTATGTTTTTTTATTTTTAATCTTATTTTTTATGATTAAAATAAAAACTAAGCGTCCTGTCAAAAAGTGATGAATAACAAATTTGTAGATCTTTTTTGGTAACGTAATTTTTATGTTGTCATATTTTCTTGTATCTTGCATATTTTGATCGCAAAATGGAATTTTTAATTTTTAATTATTTTTTGTGCAATAAAAACGTGGAGGGAGCTTTGATGAAAACCGACTGAGTCAAATTTTACATAAAACCAATACCTTCTCATGAGGATGAGAATGTAAAAATAATAGGCAAACTTGTTCACCCTAAAAGGATGTACAAATTTGTTATTTATAGTTTTTACATAGAGCGAGTAGTATTTTTCAATCGTAAAAAATAAGAATAAAAGTGAAAAAATTAAATTTTTGGAAAAAGACACAAGCTACAATAACTTTTCATTTAACAAAATTTTCCGCCTAAATTATAACTACAAATTTGTTTAAAACCACTTTACATTAGTATGCGTATTTTCAGTTTAAATCATTAAAAATAACGTTGAAAATAAACAAATCAAATTTATGGAGAAATTATACAAGTTGCAATAAAATGTATAATAACAAAATTTTTTGTACATTAAAAAAAAACACGACAATTACGTATGTTTCAAAACCAATGGATATTATGAATTGTGATAATATAGATTTATTGAAATGATAGATTTTTCAGGGTAGCTGAGAATAAAAATTAGTGCAAAATAAGGAGCAAATATTGAAATAATCATGAAAAATAAAATTTGTACATTAATTTGCAATATCTGAACGAGCAGTACCAGACCGAAGTACAGAAATAAATATAATATACATTTCATATAATAGTGTTCAACATAATGTAGAAAGGCTCACATTTTGGACAAAATTGAGTGCGAAGCACGAGATACGTGATGAGAATGTGTTCGTTAAAGCCGAAAGACTGAGCACGTAGCGCGAGGTAAATACATTATCGAGCGTGATGCGCGAGAACCAAATCTATAAAAATAGTCAAAATCCATTTCTGCACTTGTTACTCTTTTTCTAAAGATAATATTATATTTCACAAGCAGAATCTATTTTTCAGCAGGTATTCATGTTTAAATGAAGGAAAGTGCTGAAAATTTTTACTGAATTGTTTTACTCTATTTATAACTATTCCTAAATTTTATGACGAAGTAAAAAACCGGTAAAGAAATAAAGAAAATATTCTTCCATCATAAATACTATTAAATAATCCTTGTGACATTTAAATATTTAAATATTGCGAAAATTGACAAATTTTGAAGTTTATCTTTCAAAAATGTGCATTCCAATTTTACAAAATCTGAAAGTTCCTACTTTGTAGTTATAACAAGATGTAATTAGGTTTTCTGTAATATTTCAAAATTAATTTTTGTATTTTAAAAATATGAAAAGAAATATCGTTATCTAAAAAAAATGTTTTCGATTTAAAAAAGTTATTATGTTTCAAACATGGCAATTTGTTATTTTTCTTTTATTCGAATATGTTTTTAATAGAATAAGATTCTGTTTATTGTAAAGAAATTACTTTTTTAGTCCATATACAAAACAATGTTTCTTTGAATAATGTTTGGTTCTAATATTCAAACGATTAAAGTGATTTTAATTCCATTTTTCCACCTTTTGTAACAAATTTACTTCTAACGTACATTATATACATAACCGTTTTTAGATGTTCTACTTATACATTTTTTGTCGACATAAAAATATATTTTATGCTGGCATCAAGTTCGAAATATTTAAAAAAAAAAATATTATTTTAAAAATGGTTGATAAGCCATTCAGCAAATAATTCAAGAATTCAAATAATTATGCACATGAAAATTTTTAGTTATGTACGTTCTAGAAATTTGAATATCAAAAAAGTTACTACAGAAACTATGAGAGATAGAGTTAGAAAAAGATATTGTCTAATGATAAAAATACTTTACAATTCCTTTTTGTAGGATCTTGAGAACAATCCCTTCTTTGCATAAAAAAGTACTTAACAGCATCTTTATTTGATTTTAATATTGAAATTCACTATTTATTCATCAAATACATTAATTCTGTTATTAAAAAATACATTTCAAGAAACATAATTCAAAGCCTCTTTTCATTTATGATAGTGTTCGATAAGATATGTATTTCAAATTGTATGAAGGAGATAAAATGTGTATTAAAAAAAAAAATTAGAAAACAATTTTGTTTAAATTAAAAATAAATTATTAATACTTTAGTCTTAAAATATTAAAAGTTTGTATTGTTATTGATGAAAAATTTGCCTTTCATGGAGTGCATTGCATATTTATCACACGTACGTGCTTCTTACGGCGTGCAACGCATATGCCTCGCACACATGTGCCTCTCACCAAATGCGATGCATATATCTTGCACCCTGCACGCACTGCGTGCTTAGCACGTATTGTGAGTAACGTGCCTCACACGACTGTTATCTGGGAAATCTTAAAAATGGATGAAGTTTCCGGAATCTTAAAATTAATTATATCTCCGCAAGTCCTCTAAGAATATGGAAAAGACTATTGGTGGAACCTTAAATAACAACTCCGAATACTCCCAAAAAAGAGGACCAAAGGGACAAAGAAAATAATTTTTTTTTAAATAAAAATATCCTCATAGAATTTGTAGAGTTTACGGAGCAAGAACCTCTCCAAAAGTTGGAATTACTAAAAAAAAAAAAATGTGAATGTTATCACGATGAAAATGAATTGAAAACTCCGAAGCCTTTTATTGTATGAGCTGGTGAAGGTTTAAAGCTGAATTTCAGAGACAGAAAACGCCTTGTTTTGCCCAAATCAATTCTTTAAACTTTATAATTATGTACTTTTGGTGAAAGAATAATTTAGACACAAATTAGTGTAAAAAATCATTAGTCTATGTCAAACAGGTTTCTGACGAATCTGATGAACTGAACTTTGTGCTTCTAATTTTTGTAATTAAATCTCAACAATAAGTCCAAAAAATGGGAATTGTTATTTATGAGGTTACTGTAACACATATGAACATTGTAATATAGCACACTATTAAAATATGAATTACCAGTAATAAAGAAATAAAATATCGTTCAAAAAGTGCGCGGCCGCTAGATTGAGCCACTGCATTATGGGGTATAGTGGGCCAACAGTACGGTCACACAGCACAGTGACAGAAGTGGCAGCGGATGCTTGTGTGTTGCTAATTGTTGTAAAAAATAAAAAATATATATAAATATGAATATAGAATATATATATAATATATAATTGACAGTCCCGAAGGAATAACCCCTAAGCGAAGGCATAAAAACTGTGCCGAAAGCTGAATGGCACCTGGGTGAGGTGTCTTAAACGGTGACTCTAGGGTACCGGGCAACCTCTCAGAATATGCATCCTTCTCCTTGCATGAGGGGCTCTACAAGGATGGACAACCCTTTCCTTAGCTGATCGTGGGAACAACAATAATACCATCAAACCACCAAACAGTTGTACATGCTATTCAAAACGATCGAACGCGCAGAGCACCCGATAATCGGTCGGCAAACCGTGCCGATAACCCTAGAGTTCGGAGTGCTGCAAATAATAATTTAAATGGAAACACGACGCCGAACTGGCGAAACGTCCACATTGAGTGGACGAATCAACTCAAGGATGACGTGCTAGACTGCTACGATGCCAACATTATCCCTGTTCGCGGAGGCTTTATGGCGCGTATGCACACTCTGTAGTGCCAGCACGCTTCAGCACGTTTCGCATCAGTTTTTGCGAAGTCAACACGCCTACCTCTTGACAAATGGAAATGTACGAGGGGCGCTTCCCCAACAGCTGCTTGAACAAGCTGCAGACCAAGATGACTAAGCGAAATTAAGACCAACTGCGCAAGGCAGACACTTTCTCAGAGATGATAGCGGTTTCAGAACAAGGAGGAACATTGACATACAGGTTCCTCCTAAGACCCAATATTTGGCTGAAATGGATGCCTCCCTTCAAGAGGATATCTCAGAGGAGCCCGACCTCTAGACCAGCAATTGTTCAGTTGATGGTGCTGCGAGAGCAATAACTGATTCAAATCAAAGGCTAAAATCGACGATAGATCAAAAGACCAAAAGACGCTTATATCAACTAAACAAGAAGATTGGATGGGCAAGACAGAATGCGTCCCGTATTCAGTGTGTGTTTGACTATATAACATTTGGTAGGCCGTACACGGAAAGGGTACGACAGTTCGCTCAAGAACTAAGGATCTTCAATCATATACTGAACAAGTCAAAGCTGCTGACAATCAGTAACCACATTGTGTCGCAACAGTTTCTAGCTGACCCATCTCGCCTCTTCAGTGATCATCCTGTTTCTGTCAAAAATCCACCCAAGCCCAACGAGGTAGAGACTTTTTGGAGAGGGGTATACGAGATCCCAAGAACACTAAAATTGAAAGAAGATATTGAGTTTTGCGATAACCTCATAAAGTCTGAGGAGGAATGTCCATTAATCACTGCCGAAGAGGTAAAAAAGAACACTTCAAGGCACGAAGAACTTTTCCGCTGGTGGATCAGATTGTATTAAGAACTTCTGGTGAAAGAAGTTTACTTCTATAGATCAACATTTGGCCCGCATATTCACCTCATGTTTAAAGTCGGAGAAGCCCATTCCGCAGTTCTTTGTGTCAGGACACACTATACTCCTACCGAAAAAGGCAACTTGTTCAACCCAGAGAATTACAGGCCAATAACTTGTTTGGATACACTGTATAAGATCTTTACAGCTGTCCTAAACAACAGGATAGTTCGACGAACCGAGCCTGTTTGGCGTGAGATGTATGAACAACGTGACTCGGAAAAAGGTGTAGCAAGGTGTCGGGAGAACCTGCTAATTGACAGGTGTGTCTGTAAAGACGCTGCAGCCCATCAGCGCGTCCTGTCAATGGCCTGAATTGACTACCGGAAAGCTTTCGATTCAACCTCTCGTAGACTTATTATCTGTCTGTTGGAAAGCTTGAAGATGCATACCATCTGCCATCTGCGTCGTACTTCGCTCTCAAAACCCACCTGCATCCGATGACTTTCTTTCTAATGGGAAGTTCAGTTAATAAGTTCAGTTAAAGTCCAGGCTCAAATTTATGGAAAGGGCACCATTCACCTCACCGTACGTAACAGCTCTCAAGAACGAAAGATCAGGTTAGAGAACGTCCTGCTCGCCTCAGAATTAGAAACAAAGGCAGCAGACTGCAGAAAAAAGGCTGATGCTCTAAAGAAAAGCACATCCAAGGTGGAAGAAGCTTTTCCTGTCACCTTCGTCAAAGATGATTCTGTTAAAGAAGAAGCTTTTGCTGTCACCCACATTAAAGTTGATTCTGTGGAAGAAAAAGCAACTTTCGCTTGTGCTTTCAGTGCTGAATCAATGTCCAGCGGAACTTGATGCATGGATAGTGGTGCGACCTCACACATGTGCGATGACAGATCTCGTTTTGCGGAACTCACTTAATTTTACAGAAAAAAGGGTAGATTGGCTGTTGATTGAACAACATAAATGATCTTGGTCTTCAGATCCAGGAGAGAAATATCAGGCTTCGTAGCACTGATACATTGAGTGGTGGAGAATGAGAAATTCCAGTAGATCTTTCAATGATCATTTTCCACAACGCACTCGATTTGCCCCTGGGCGTATGACAAGACGGCAATAGATCAACACCATAGAAGTACCTAAGATGGTAATATAACACTTTGAGAGCCGCATTGTGTCTCTTTATGTACCCGTAGAATGCATGCTTTCAGCATGCACTGAGAACATGTCCAAGTGTTTCTGGCTCTTGCTTGCACGCTCGGCAGTTGGTATCGCCTACAGTTACATTTATCATGCGCTCACGGTAGAGTAAGGTGTCGATAACGCCGTCTTTACAAGCAAAAGAAATCCCTCAGTCTCCGATTTTAATCCAGCAGACTTGTGTAACATGTTGGGCAGACACGTCGTCAGCTCTTCTATACGTATGATGCCGTAGAATTTACCATGCAGGGATTGTCTTCATTTTGCGTGTGCTTCGGTCAAGTTGCTTCAACTCATTGACGTTCCATTTTACATTATCAAACGTGTAGAATAGTATAGGAACGGCCAGCATATTGGTCGCCTGTATCTTATTCTTCCCAGAAAATTCGGAAGGCCAAATTTTCCTGAGAATGTGGCGATATCTTTTTGCAAGGGCCGTTTTTAACACACGCATAGTTTTTGGTTTCCGCTTGCGGTATTCCAAGAGATATGTTTCTCCATTACCAAGATGTTGAATGGTATTTCCGCCTATGAGTTGAACATCCTGATTGTCACGCGATGATGTAGTTTCTAATATTTCTTGGCGCAGGTGGACACAGGCACACTTGCCCAGTTTAAAGCTCATGCCAATCACTTTAGAGTACCTATTTATCGCCGCCACAAGGATGTTGAGGTCCTCTTTTGAAGAAGAAAGAGCTTAGGGTCATCCATGTATAAAAGGTGCTTGACCTTATATTATTTTTCATTCGGCGGGCAACATAGCTATCTAGCGCCACAAGAGCATAAGCTATTTTATGCATTTCACTATTTTTGGATGCACCTCCAAGCACTCAAGGAGCTTGACAAGTAGCTCATGGTAAAACTATTACACTCTATACCGACTCGATAGATGTTAATATTCTCTCTTTGAGGATGCTGGTAAATAGCTTTTAGCTGGTGTTTCGGCGTGAATAAAATTAATTATGGATTAAAGTTTTTTATAAAAACATGCTTTAAATTCCTAGAAATCTTAAAAATATTTTTAAATCCTTGGAAATACAACATTTTTTATGTCTTGTGAAATTTCTCGATATACCTATTTCATACCATTTATGACCTAGGTTATATCAGGGATAGCATAGGGATAACCTGTCGGGATATCGTGTAAGGAAAAAATGTGGTTATCCCAGAGATATGTCCAGGATATTCAAACTTCCGCCTTGCAGGATATCAAGACGGGTTACCCTTGGGATAATTCGATACATGAGCGGGATCAAATGGGCTATCCCAAAATATCAAATTGCTGTGAGGATTACCGTTGATTTATTTGAAATCTTTTAAGTCTTTTAGAATCCTTTTAAATTCCCTGATATCTGTTGAATTCTGCGAAATGTATTAAAATAATTTAAAATACTCCGTTAAATAACTAAATAAATGAATCATTTGATTGTTCGTACCTAGTTTCTCTATTTTTAGCATCAATTTTTTTTTAATTTAACATTATTTATTTTGATACTTCTTTTCTATAACGATTTTTCAAGAATTGCAAAAAAATTAAGAATAAAACATTATAGAAAAATCGTTGTAGGCCTGTACTGAATTTTATTAATATTTTTTAAAGTGGTGACCTACATTTAGAAAGTAATTGAAAATTTAACGATTGTTATAGTTTTTACTGCAAAATGTACCTAGTTACTAGATCCTTAGATATCTACAAAATTAACTTCGTTATCACTATCGTTACCAAAAAAAGTCACAGCTTGAAATAAACTAGTTATTTCTTATTACTGCTAGGATCGCACCAATGGTCTAATTTTAGTTCCACTCGAGACCCTTTTTTCTGATTCTTATTTTAATATCTAAAATGGGCGCTGAGATAATAATTTTTTTTTTGCAGAATCCCTGGGTACTTAAAAGTGCTACACGCGCGCTGCAGTTGCACTTTGAGAACAACAGAAGGATTCGAGAGATTGCTCGAATTGCGCGAATGAACCGTAATTTTCCCGTTCATCCTGGATGTTCTCTTGGCCTTATAGATCAACATAGGGCTCAAGAGACAGCTGTTCCAGTTTTACCGAATGAATTTGAACGTATGCATCAGGGTTACATGAATGAACAACAGGGTAGTACATTCAACCCTCATATGTACGCTTCTAGTGGGTCTTCACATGGCCCTATGGATTGGTCTTTTCAGGGACCTGCTAGTGGGTATTTTTACGGCGCCCAAGCTGAGCCCTCTCGGGACACAAATTCTGGATCTCCTGACGACACTATGCATAGGTCTAATCTCCTCGCTGGTCACGGTCTCCAAAACTCTCAATGGGATGTTGACCAGGGGCATATAACACTCGATATGTCTCGAATTAATTTGAATAGCGATACCCGTACATTAGCAGAGAGTTCTCCTGGTCCTCGTAGACGTCCGTCTACAGCGAGGCTCAGTAGTGAACAGAGACGAAACATGAACCGTTTTTTCGGTCAAGAAAATTAATTAATTAAACCTAACCTATGTTATGTAATTAAATATTGACCATAATCTACATAAGAAAGAAGACATAAATATTAACATTATTGATAAGAAAATAAATCATAAGTCACCCACATTAAATCGATCCATTAAATTAAATTGTAAACCTAATATAACCTGACCTAAAAGTGAAAAACAATTTATTTCACATTTAGTAGCTACATTTAAACTTAGAGCAAATGATTATTAATAAACCGGACTGCTATATGCTAAAGTACAATTAATGCACGAAAAAAATTTGTACTTGAGGAATTACTGAAGTAGTTACGATATCGGACCTTTACTAGAAAGAAGAAATCCCAACGGAAAAACCTCTCCATATAGGAATCAGTTTTCCTCTCAAAAAGGCAGATCTACCGTAGACGCTCTCTGTGCGTATACATCCTGCATGAATAATACAATACAGAAAGGTAGAGTAGCAATTGCAATCAGTCACGTTGCATTGGGCTAATTCCCCAATGCAAGGAATTATGTGGTTACGTCACCATTATCTCGCAGTGTTACCCATGTAACAGAATTGTTACTTATTAACTCAGGCCTTTCTATGCATCCGCACACACATAGAAATGGTTTGGTTGCAGCAACCAAACAGGGTCTGGTTGGCAATAGTTCAGTAGCCTGAATCCGACAAAGGTTTGCAGGAACCGAACCGGGAGGGTTCTAGTGACTCAACTTGTCGGGCTGGAATAGTTTGGTTGGGAGAGGTATGCGCAATAGTGTACTGAACTTCATTAGCAATCATTTGCTGTACGATATGGAATATCATATTATATATAATCGCAATAATAAATTACAGTATTTGCAGGACACTGCTCCATGCTCCTCTTACATAAACGTTGAGAACGAAGAGAGGAAACGTGGCAGGCGATAGATGCAGAATCAGACCAGACAGACGCAATAACAAGGAAGAAAGTGGACTTTCTGAAACACCCTGTCAGAGATGCTACAACGAATGTTCTTGAAAAGAAGCGGTGACTAACGCTGAGTTTTTCAGTTAAGGATTCTTTTCCTGTTATGAAAGGTGTCAGTATTACGTTGATTGTCAATAATATTCACCGTCTTATTGAGCTGTTTGAATGTCTGAGAAAAAGAAAAAATAAGAAGTTAAAGACCTTCTCTCGACCCTTTGAGACTATATTTATTGTGATGCGCAATTTCCAAACGTTTCGATATCACCTCTACATGTCATTTTCAGGAGGAACATTGCATTACCCTTTTTTCAGTTCCAGAGACTCATTTATGACTCTCTAATACCAACCAGTGCTGGAAAATTTGCGATTAAGGAGTATGAACTTAACGAGAAGTTATTCGCAAAAGCTCGACAAGATGTTGCTGTGCGTATCCTTTTGTACGAATTAAAGAGTGATATAAAAGAAAGTACGTAATCAATTCGTGTATACCCTGTATATAATTATGCAGAATAAATTATTCTTATATCATGCTAAAATAATTAATCCTCCGGACATTTTTGTTTAAAGAATACCACAAGAAAAGTACATAGAACTAGCAGAATAAAATCAGGAATTCTTCCCATCTGAACAGAAGGTTCGTATACGCTATTGTTAAAATAAAAATTTCTTGAAACCTCTAACTAAATTTTGAAAGATCTCTCAGGAAAAATTAATTTATTTTTATTGTCATTTTTGTTTAAAAAAATATATTAAATTCTTTACTATGACAAAGAGTTTGGGAAGAAGCACAGCGCATCCGGCAAGTTTGTGGATTTGCTTCACAACACAGAGTCTCCAGAACGTGGGATTTTTCGGCCTCCACCACTTTCCTATCTGGAAGAATCACAATTTTAGAGATTTCAAGAGAAAAGCAAAGAAGTTAATAACTTGACCTCATATGCTGTCTGAAAATACTTATCTCAACATTACAACATTTAGTTTTTACAATTTTATTTCAATTGTAAAATAATTGTCATTGGAAATTAATTGTAAATAATTGTAAAATAAATTTAACAAAATCTATTTTATAAAGACCTATCTCATGATTTAAAAGGACAATACTGTTTGAAAGGTAATTCTTTGTAGTATTTTAATAACTAATGAACATATTTTTATAATATTTTTCCTTGATACTGCCCTAGGGTCTAACATGGTACAAAAAAATGTCATGAAATATAAAATAAAAACTGTACGCTGTATACATTAATTTTAAAAATGAAAAATATTAATACTTTTTATAAATATTCCTTAGTGTCCAATTCAAGGATCTGATTTTTCCCTAAACATAAAGCATAAAGCAGTGTGTCAACAGCAAAAAAAGTTTCACCGAAATAGTCGAATATTCAACCAAAAAAAGATGATATTTCAACGAAAAAAGCTGAATTATTAACGCGAAATGTAATCATTGCTATTTTAATGAAAATATTCTTTTTACAATTGTTTTACAATTGGAATGAAATGGTAAAAACTAAATTTTGTAATGTTGAGATAAGTATTTTCAGACATTAAAGGTTTTGTAAAGTTTTCATATATTAAGAAAGCATATGAGATCAACTTAATAACTTTTTTGCTTTTCTCTTAAAATCCACAAAATTGTGATTAGAGCCTAAAATAGCATGAAAATTAAGGTAAATATCAGATGTACGTATACAGTAAAAGTGTTGATTAATTTAGTTATTTAAAAATAATTATCATTTATTATTATTTTTTGTCACATTTTTTTCAAAAAATGACTTTACAATATTTTAAATCAATTGAAAAATAAAACATAAATAATGAAAAAAGAAACTGCTGAATCGGATAGTCTAAAACATTCCACAATAATTCATGAAAAACTTAATCGTTAAATATCTCAAGATCGTGAAGTCGAGGTGAGGCCTCGGGCGAACTCGGCTTCGCGCTCGTACCTCGTGCATTTTCGGCTTTACACGAGGCTGGCCGACTCACCGACGCTACGTTTGCATGCATTCTCCCAGATGGGAAAGTGGTGGGGGCCGAAAAATCCCACGTTCTGGAGACACTGCACTGCAAGTCTGTTTAAATAGGCATAAATGCAAAACGGGCGACGGGAGGGGCGTCAGCCGTAAGCAGCGTGTGGCCGTGCGAGCGTAGAGGGAAGATAGCACGAAGGAATATCAGAAAAAAAATTCGTGGAAGATAGGTATAGAGGCCACAATCAGTGATCCCAACTTTGGCATGTTGAGCTACTGCGCTTGCCCGGCGCAGCGGTCCTCTTTGGTCGCTGTTGACGCGTGATTTAAGCCGGGTATAATTAACAATTATTGACATTGAAGTAGATAATTATTATAAATCGCACATTAATATAAAAAATCACGTAGTTTGTGACCTAAGTTTAGAAAAAAATACTAATGCGTATATTTTGTTAATAATAGCATATTTTCTTTGAATACAAAAGGTAAATTTATATTTCATTAACAAAGGTTTTTGAAGAAGAAAAATGTTTGTTTAAAAATTTAAAAGTACTTATTCATAATATTTTTGAAATTTGTTGTGCAATATATTTTTAACCTTCATATATTTATACACCCTATAAATATATTTACGAAGTTGAATGTGTTGTGGTTCTTATTTCAATACACACATTTTATCTGGATTATATTCTGGGGTGCTATTTTCGAGACCACTCTAATATGTTTAGCATGATAAAATTTTAGAGCGGTTGTTTGGTGCATTAAAATTTTTCGAGTGATTTCGGTATTCTCGAGATTGGTTCTTGACCGCTCTAAACAAAAATGGTGTAACATTTATAATGCGACGTTGCCGATATCAATTTTCGAGTGGGGTTAGGGGATTTTCCAATGAAATGCTGAGTACAGAAGTAAGTGATCTGTTTACGTTCATCGTTGACGTTCGTAGACGCCGCAAAAGGATATTACCGGCCCAGGGGGGGACTCCGAAATCGGTATTCTCGAGAGATTTTAGTGTACTTATTCCGATTAGCATGTTAAAATTTTAGACCACTTTGCATGGAGTGGGTCTATACCATTCTAAACAAGAAATAGCATACTAAAAGCATACGAAAAGTGATGCATAATTGTAAAAATAACGTCAAAACAAAATACATACGATGTATTGACAAGTGAAAGTTGTGAATATGAAACATTAACCAATCTCAAAATCAAATACATCACAAAACACGTGTCTATCTCATATGATAGAAAAAGAGGTTTGGAAATCATCGTTTCAACTTTGATCGCACCTAGTTGTCTATCTCACATGGTAGAAAGAGAAGTCCGTTCGACTTAAGGCATCGGACTCCCACACCTAGGCCGGTGGTGGCCTTTTGCAGCGTCTACGAAAGTCAACGATAAACGTAAACAGTACCACTTACTTCTGTACTCAGAATTTCATTGGTCAATCCCCCGATCCCACTCGAAAATTGATATCGACAACGTCGCATTATAAATGGTACACCATTTTCGTTTAGAGCGGTCAAGAACCAATCTCGAAAATATCGAAATCACTCGAAAAATTTTAGCGCACCAAACAACCGCTCGAAAATTTTAGCATGCTACAAATATTAGAGTGGTCTCGAAAATAGCACCCCTGGTTCATATTAGAATTACTGACTTGAAGTGCATCGCGTTCTAGAGTTAGGTATATTCACCTCAACCACCAGCTAACTTCACTTCATTGAGTGCTGAGGGAAAAATAATGGACCAAATGCATGAGGCAGAACTTTGTTTTTGTAATATCTTCGTAATGAATAATAATTATCATCATTTTATTATTTCATTAAATATTTATTGAAAAATAAAAACTATTTTTTAAATACCCTCATACAGACAAAATTAGTTTTTACGAAGATATTAGCAAAATGCATTAAAAATGGACCGAATTCCATGCATTTGCTCTATTGTTTTCCCCTCAGCACTCAACGAAGTGAAGTTGGCTGGTGGTTGAAGTGACAATACGTAGTTGGCCCAAGATGCTTATGTACGCGCGAGATTAGCGAACTCCCATTGGTTATTTACAACTCTCAATAGTTTAAAAACTATTGATCCTACAACATTTTGTCACAGTAATTTTTTGTTCAGTTTTTTACGAGGAATATGTATGTACAAGGTTTATGATGAGTTCAGGATCACCCTGTATATCATATATATAGGATATTATGAAAATCAAGTCATCACTGACAGTTGAAAGTTTTAAACAATATAAAACCACGCTATCAGTTTCAATGCTCTAAATGGATGAATAAATCAACAAATTTGTAAAGTTTCAAAATTATATCATTTTAAGCAATTTTAAGTTAGAAACACTTTAAATTTTCACAAGAATCTTAACAACATTTTTTTATTATCTTTAAACCTTTTAAAATCCTGAAGAAGCTCAAGAATTTTATTTTGAAACTAATTTTCCTTATAAATAATTCAATTTTGGTTTTCTCCTCCCCCATGCATTCTCTCTTTCCTTTTCTCTTCTAAGCTCTTCATCCACTTTTCCCCTTGTCCACAACCACTCAGTATCCACCTAACTTTATCTACCAAATGTCTCGACATCTACACCTTCTTCGTCGAAGAGGGCCATTCTTAGACACTTGTACATGCATATAATAAATAAGCAAGAGGACATAACGCATCTTTGTCTAACACCTAACAGCCAGAAATATATAGTCGCCACCGTATTTAGTCATTTCAGCCTTCATACTGTCTAGACCAGCAGCCTTGCCATATTTTAATTTCTTAATTATATCCGTAGCTTCAGAGGCACAGACTCTTTCAATTGAGTTTTCTAACATATCGTGTTGTATATCGCAGTTGTGGTGCTTTATAGCTTCACCTAAAAAATTTCACTTCAAAAATTGAATCGCTGTTTTACATGGAAAACTTCAGAATTTTTTGTTAAAATTGTTACAAGTGGTTTTTGAAGGTTCATAATATTGAATAAGGTCCCGCTTGGTGCAATATTTTCCTGAAAATAGGATTCAGATTAGAATTTTATACAATCTTACGTCATCACTGCTCTATTGTATCTGTACATCAGGTTGCAAGAATGATTAACTCCTTGTCTGAATCTAGTCATTCAGGCAAGTATAATGTCTTCAAGATAATATTTGTTTTAAAGACTAAGAATGTAACAGGCTTATGACGAACGTGTTACTATTCCTACGTTGGTTTCAAAATTGTGAATGAGGATAAAAAATTGCTTACCTGAACTTCCCAAGTTATAATATCAAATTTCTTTATATTCTTTGACCTTTTTTAATCAGGATGTTCGTTTAAAAGATGAAAGATAGGCTAACTCTCCAAGGTGAAGAATTATGCGGTTGCATCGCCAGTATTGCGCAGTGCTAGCTATAATAGGCTTCTCTCTAATGGAGGCAATAGTTTAGTTGGAAAAGGAAATAGGACCGAGCCGAAGCGATGACCAGGCAATGTCTCTGGGAAAACGCAAGAAAATCGATCAGAGTGGAAGGACCAACTAAGGAGAGACATCCTTAACTCTTGGAAAAGAAGCTCACCGGTGCAAAGATGATTTATGCAGAGGCTATATGAACGTTCGCTCAATATGCACCCGAAATATAGTCATACAACTCCTCAGTATTTAAAACATCAGGTATTCCTTTTACGCAAAAGGGGATATCAGGTTCTTCATCAACAAGAAGAAGAACATCCTCCAGCGAGCATACCACTTGTACCAGCAAGACCACCTTTGCAGATGAACGTTAATGCCAACATGAGAACTACGAGATTTAAAATCCAACAAAACGTCTTTCTCAGGATGGACAAATCAGCCGAAGCAAATACTGGTTCTTCCCGATATGCTCTCCGTAAACTTAAATTTTTGGAATCTTAACTGTGTAGTTTACGAGAAGGCGGTCTCCTTGTATAGCGACAACAGAAGTAATGATACTTCTGTACGCCTGAGTAAGACTCGCGAGCTTATGGCAAAGCCTCAGTTTGAAATCAAAACGGCGAGCCGAAATGCATCGAATGTTCAGTGCGTGATTAACTACATAACATCAAATAAACAATTCACTCTAAAATTTAGCACTTGCTAAAAAGTTTCAACAACAGACTTCATTTCCAACCAAGAAAGATGACGTTCCTTTCATAAAAGATGGATTTTCTATCAATGGACAAATGTTTAACCGAAGTTTTATCATCAAAAAAAAAAAGGTTTTTCTACAAAAAACATCAACTTTTTACCAAAAAGTTGAACTTCCAACGCGAAAATTTGACTACACTGAAAAAAAAAGATACTGGCAGCAGGTATGCTTTGGATAGCTGTCGGCGGATCCTCGCACTCCCTATCCGCATCTTTGTGAACGCCAAATTATAATGCTTCGGAGCAAGGCGGCATGAGATAGTCATGGCTAGTATCAAGACGTGCGCTGGAGCGAGCCCTTAGGTATCTGTCACACCTATCCCAGCGGATATGCGTTACAAGCATCTACTGCAATTAATTGTCTATGCAGATGTGAACGGCCCGTCAGCTGTGTATGTCGCGATTATTATGCCTTTCTATTATTAAATTTGTTCATTAAAATTCGTTTAAAACCTGGACGAGTGGTTAGAAGACAAATTAATTAAGGGGTGAAAGAAGAATTAATAGAGTGGGATCTTAAAAAGTTTGGAAAAATATTCAAAGCAGCCGTATGCATCTGAAAACAATATGGTGATCTCATAGTATCCTAAGTTGATTAGTTCCTAATATCTCCAGCGCGGCGCTAGTTCTCTCATCACTTCCTGCTTTTGCATTGTAAGCAATGGGGCTGGGAAGCTTTTTTTAATTTATTAATAAACAAAATGTAATTTTTGTAACAAAATTTAAATGAAAAAATTGTTGCTCATTTTATATTTCAAAACAGTTTTACGAACGATTTATATAAATGCTAAACGGAAAACATGAATAAAACTCCATTCAACAATCTTGGTAAAGTGGAATATAAGACTTGAATAAAAAGTTGAATATAATCCCTTTTATTCCGGAAACACAATAAATAATATTTATATTACTAAGATATAAAACTAATTCCGTAACAAAATTTTTAATAGTATGCAAGGTTAAAAATACCATTTGACGATTTAGCGAGTACATTCACTTCTGAATATAATGAATATAATGTCCCTACTAAAAAAAAGTCAGGAATCGTCAGAAAGAAAGCCAGGACTTCGGAACATTTCTGACTAGTTTTGTTACGTTCCTCGACAGAAATCGGCCGGAAAAGTCAGAACTCATGAGAAAAATTTCAGAAATCGTCAGAACATGGGTTCAAGAATAGAATGCCAGAAAACATAATCCCTTTTATATTTCCCAGGTTATTTATATTATTTATTTATATCTACTTATTTATATTCTCCTTTTACTTATATTTAATTATTAATATTCAAATACTAAATGACTTTGAAAGTAAATCTGAAAGTTTTGTCCGTTTTGACGTATCCCTTTCTCTTAACAAGATACATTGTATTCATCTTAATTTTTAATTTTGTAAAAAAAATTTCAGGTATCTGAAATCGTCAAAACCCGTAAATTCCGAATTTATAACTTTTAAATCTGTATACGCAACATTGGAAAACAATTATTTTCCGGCCTTTCTTTTCAGCAGGGGTAATTGAAATTGAATAGAATTTTCATTAATGAACAATTAATATAAAAATAAGAGAACAGCATTTAAAATAATTTTTTCAATGAGTAAAATTTTTGAAACAAAATTTTTTTTCAAGGAACAATCATAAATTATAATTTTATAAAAGGTTCAAGATGTGAATATAATCATTATTTTAACATTTTTTTCAAAGACTCTAACACGGATATAATGACAGAAGAGAGCAACTTTATACTATTTAAATTTTTCTACAGGAAATTCTCCTTATATTCCATTGTTGATATTATTCATTATGTTTGGGAATAAATTTAAAGAATTATACTTTACTTTTTATAAAAATTCAAATCTAAGATATGTTCCACTTTGTCAGGATTATTGTACGACCTTTTACTCAATATTTTCTCTTTATAGTATTCATAGAAAATTATTGGAAAACTATTGTGAAATGTTAAATAAGTAAAATTTTTTCAATTTCAATATTTTTTCGCAAAAAAATAACGTTTTGTTTACTAAAAAATTTAAAAAAGTGATCTAGTTCCATTGCTTCATATGCAAAAAAAGGCAATGATGGGACAACTAGCGCCGCGATGTAGATATTAGAAACTAATCAAGTTAGGACAGTTGCTGGGTCAAGTTAAGGCCATGTGACGAATGGGTCACGTGACCGTCTTCCAACCTTACCGACACTTTTTCCATTTGTAAATTTATTTTCACACGAATAGCCACATCGAGTTGAAAATTTCAGATGATGAATAAAAAGCACAAAGAAACGCGGCTCTGGTCAGAAATTTTTATAATTATGAAAAAAGCAAAAAAAAAATTATTCACAAAAAAAAAACATTTTTAAATATTCATAAGAATTTAGGATCAGAGCCGCATGTCTTACAACTTCTTATTTATTATCCCAAACTTCCCACTTGATGTGGACATTCGTGTGAAAATAAGTTGACAAATACAAAAAGTGTCGGTAAGGTAGGAAGCCGGTCACGTGACCCTCTCGTCACATGGACTTAAAATCTGAAATATGAAGAGATGCACAGGGCTGATTCGAAGTTAAGTAAAAACAATTCTACTCGCTCACTTTTACACGACGACGTTACCTCGTAGTCTGTACTAGGTGCTATATAAGCTTGTTATTAAATGTTACAAATGGATAAAAAAAATCTTGAAAGCAACAGTACATCAATGAATAACTTAAGGGTAATCGATTTCGATTATTCATTCAAAAATATCAAATCTGGTTTACTAAAATATCGAGATATTTGTTATCCCTATCTATTGCATATGTAGCATCAGTATGCCGGATAACCACCGTCCTCATCTAACGCCAGCTAACTGATAGATACTAGCTGCGCCTATCCAAGATGGTTCAACTCAAAATACTACTAGGATGCGAAGCACAACCATACAGCATGCGGAGGCTAAGCAGAATATGCTGATGGCAGCTATCCTTTTTTTTCAGTGTATACAACAAAAAAATTCATTAATAACCAAGAAAGATGACTTTTCTGCTATAGAAGATGAATGTTTTATCAAAAGACGAATTTTTAATCAAATAGTTGAATTCTCAACAAAAATTAATATGACGTGATATGCCGTTGAAAATCCGTCTAGTCGAGAAAAAATTCAAGTCTTCTGGGAGCAAGTGTATGGAGATACTTATTAGCTAAATGAAGATGATGCAGATATATCACTCTTTCGTAAGTTTTACCAAAGGCAAATGTTACAAGGTCCAGAAGAAGAGTGTCCACTTATAATTGCTGAAGAAGTGAAGAAAGTTATCGCTAGAACTAAGAACTTTTCAGAGCCAGGGCCAGATGAAATCAACAACTTTTGGTGGAAGAAGTTCACTTCTATGCACCGACATCTAGCTCTTATATTTACTACATTCTTAAACGGAGAGCAACCCATACCGCAGTTGCTAGTGGAAGAACGCACGGTACTGATCCCTAAGACCGGAGATTTGTCAAGTCCAAAGAACTACAGTCCCATAGCTTGTTCAAACACCAGCTACAAACTATTCACTGGCATCCTCAAAGAGAGGATATTAACATCTATCGAGATTGTATGGAGTGTAATAGTTGAACAACGTGGATGCAAGAGAGGGCTGATAGGTTTCAGAAAGAACCTGTTAATAGACAGGTGTATTACCCAGGACTTGAGGTATCGACGCAATCTGTCCATGACTTGTATCGAATACCATAAGGCATTCGATAATACGAAACATGAGCTACTTATGAAGCCCCTTGAGTGCCTGGAGGTGCATCCAAAAATAGTGAGATGCATAAAAGAGCTCATACTCTTGTGGCGGACAAGATTTGCCACGACATCTGACAAAAGACAAGTGACTACCAGCTATATCACATATAAGAGGGGGGTCTTCCGAAGGGATTCTTCAAGGCCGATCTTTGCTTCTTCAAAAGAGGATCTTAACATCCTTGTGGCGGCAGTAAATAGGTACTTTAAAGCGATTTGTGTGAGTTTTGGACTGGACAAGTTTTCCTGCGTCCACCTACACCAAGAAAGACTAGAAACTACATCATTGACTGACGATCAGGATGTTCAACTCATAGGCGGAAATACCATTCAACATCCTGGTAATGGAGAAATATATCCATATCTTGAAATACCGCAAGCGGAAACGCAAAATGTGCGTGTGTTAAAAAAGGCCCTCGCGAAAAGGTATCACCAAATTCTCAGACAAATTTGGACTTCCGAATTATCTGGGAAGAATAAGATCCAGGCGAACCATATGCTGGTCGTTTCTATGCTACTCTACACGTTTGGTGCATTAAAATGGAACGTCGATGAGTTGAAGCAACTTGACCGTAGCACATGCAAGATTATGACAATCCATCGAAATCATCATTCAAGATCTTCCGTACCTCGAATATACCTCCCTCAAGATAAAGGGAGTAAAGGCTTGTTAAGCTTGGAGTGGCTTAATCGAAAAACGGTTCTGGCTGCAGCCTGCTCTGTTCTAATTAGCACAGATTCTCTTATGCGACTCGTACATCAACATGAAGTCGTCAATGCTGCGGCGTTTCGATACCGTGCTGCAGAGGAGCTTGGTCTCCCATTTGATTCCAGCGATACTACACATGGCCTAGCATCACTAACACCTTTGGTGCTGAAAAGTCGTGTACAGGAAGCAGAATAGTCGCTTCTTATAATAGAACATGCTGACAAGCCCCTTCATGGTAAATTCTACGGCATTATACGTAGAGAAGAGCTATCGACGGGTTTATCTAACACGTTTCTCAAAGGTCCGACAATTCAGCGCCGCCACCAAGGCAAAATGAAAAATTCAATACGCCATTTTTTTTCTAATTTTATTCTAAGAAAAATAATTTTTTTGGTCTTCAAACTTCGGAGAAAATTGGTGGCGGCGCTAGCACGGCAACGACTCAGCGTTGCCACCTATCAAAGCGCACCAAAAATAATAATATTCAGAAAACACCGTTAGCGGAGATTTTTTGCTTTTTTTTTTGCTCTCGGATGACATATAATACGTGTCCCAAAAAACTACCCCTAAGTCATACATACCTGCCCCTCGTGATAAAAAATGATCTAAAAGTATAAAAACAGCCTTAAACAACGTAAATATGATTCTTACATACACTTATATAAAACGCAACAAGAATAATTATACTCAGAAAACACTGTTAGGGGGGACTTTTGCTCTTTTTTGGTCTGGGATGGACAATATTGCATGTCACAAAAAACTACATCTTAGTGAAACATATCAACCGCTCGTAACTGAAAATTTCCTGAAACTATGAACACAAGTTTAAACAATATAAAGATGTTTCAGATCTTTAGATTGACTAATTCCTTGTTGAAAATGTATGCCTTTTATAATTAACACCGTAAGTATTAATTATCGTATTAGTCGAATTTAATTAAATTGAAAAGTAACAGTTCAATCTGCAGAAGTTTAAGTAAGAATTCCTATATACTAAATTTAGCTGCAAGTATTCATTCAAATGATAAAACTATCGTTAATTATTATATAAAAGTTGAAACGGAATTTAAACTCCGAGAGTTCCAGATTATTCAGCTACTCGAATAATAGATTCCCGATTTTTTTGCTCCACGAAATTTGAAGGACCGGATTTTTTTACGAGTCGAATTCCATGTTCCAGATTATTTTGCTACGCGATTAATAGATTTCCAATTCTTTTGCTATGAGGAGGTCCATGTTTGAGGAACGTAACATATCGCGTAGCGACAAGGAAGCGCTAGAGTTTACCGACATAGTAAGTAGTATGCGGTAGACCCTATTTGAACTGCCACTAGCAGCGGAGCGCACAGGTAGCACAGGTAACACCGGAGTGGAAACTTACCTGGCTACTAGAGGGGTGAGCTGTTAAATAGCCTCTCCCGACAAGCAATCTCGTCTTTTCCCCGATGCGTCGGCAGGAACACCAATTCTAAGAGAAGAACTGCGGTTCCCTCTTAGAGTAACCCAATAGGTTTCTTTAATTACAGGAGCATTGGCAATTAATGTCTTCATAGATTCAGGATAGATAGAGAGGACGTATAGTCCACTAGAATCTTTTTCTGACTAATAGAAGATGCATACATGCTCAGAATTGCTATAGGCTCTCGTGTATTTACACAACAGTTTCTTATCTTGTCCAGCCAGCTCTGCGACATATAGATATTTATCGATTTTCCTTCGCACGCGTTCGCCAGCTGAGAGGGTACGCGTGACGTAAGAGTAGCAATTCTTCCAAGTATTTCGTGTCAATCTTCGAGGAAATAGTCGAAAATTCGCAGTAAGAAAATACCTGCTTTAAAGTCATTCAGAAATTAGCATTAAGTGTAATTGCTTGCTGTGAAACAGCTAAATATTTTGTTTTGAGTATCTTTGCCTTTTCTCAATACGAGGATGGCTCTTTGAGATAAATGTTTTATCCTCTTTTTAGTTCTCGAATACAGTAATTTCTATTATGGGTAAGAATGATTAGAATCCTGTATTCCAAAAGGGAATAAATCTTCTCTATCGTTATTTGAGTTTTCTTGAGCAAATTATCAAATTTAAATAAAGAGTAACATTTATCTCGTGAAAAGATTTGTATCTTCTTCTTTCCAGTAGCTTCAAGTAGGAAAAAGGTGATTCAGAAAAACGGAATCACCAATTGGTTTCGCGAGTCACAATGATGAAAAATCAAAGATTCCTAATACTTCCTTAGAGATTGCGTTTATAACCCAGGATGCAATGAAAACTCCCACTTGTATTTTTGAAGGAGAGCATACAGACCCGTTACAGGGGTAGAATTGCTTCACCCTGAGATTAAATTTAAAACAGAGTCTCATAATAAAAATTGTAATTATGAAATCAAATTTAAAAAAATGAATAACTCTAGAAATCGAGTGATTATTGCATATTGCCCTATTGATGCTATAATAGACGCAGGCATAAATTTAAACATGATTTCTACAGAATTGTTTGCCCGAAATTTTCGTGAGTTCGTGAATTGCCAATTTCTCTAGAAAACCTATATTTCTGTCATAGGAAATCGAAAAATACCGGTAAACAGAATATGCGCTCGCATTGTATCGGGATGCCGCCGTATCTGAGCAGTATTTACTATAATGCCAAACATGAATGAACCTTGCGTCTTAGGTATGAAAGTCATACAAGCATTCTCAAATTAAATCAAACGAAAATAATTATCATAATAACTTGCGACAGCTGAGACCATCCTCACCCATATATAGATCACAATTGTAAACATTGCGCTTTCAAACGCACCTGTACAGAAAAGAATTAATACTTCCCCAGTATAATAATTTAAATTGAACAGAATTCAGCTGTCATCTGAAGCATTCATCGTTTGAACGGACCTTGACGGCCATCCGAAATAATCATTCGAAATCTGGATCTCACTGTGAGCACACGTGCTTAACAGAGTTTAAATATTGGTAAATATTTTAAATACAATTAAATCTCGGTTTCAAGAAAACCAATTGCTAATTAATTTTTTTTTTTAATGTCAGATTTCGAATCGAATATGAGTTTAAACCATAAGACGGTAATAAGACATAAGACTCGCCTCCAAAGCACCCCATAAATAAATTTTTGGTTAATCTGGACGAAGATAGATCAACTCCCGAAGAGAGATCGGTTTAAACCAAAGCTCTAGAAATTAAAGAAAGACAAGCTGAAGAGTTAAGTACGAGTGTGTTAGATTTAACCACAAACTCTCGGAATCCAGACGCGTCTTTTAGAACAACACAAAGAAAACGAACAAGCTTAATAGAATCGAGAGAAAAAATTAATATCGAAGAATTAACTCGTTTGCGTTTTACGATTGAAGAATCTTTAAAATCCTCAAATGATGTAAACACAAGAATAAACGAAGTTGAAACTACCGCGAATAAAAAAATTCGTAATGTAGCCAAAAAGTTAGATGAGAATATGCGTAATTTAATGGCAATGCGAGAAGCTGCATGTATAAATCAAGGAACTATTTTATTGATAAAAATAGATGAAATTGACAACAAGTACGGTAAGACTGTCACATGAAACAACCGAAATAATGCAAATCATGCTTCCTTAATATCCGAAAAAATGGTACACGAAAATCCCATTTCAGGCCTTGAACGAAAAAAAGAAAAAATTCACGATTGAATTAATCGGAATCAAAATGTAACTTCTTACAAACAACATTTGTTAAAAAATGTGCCTCTCCCTAAATTCACGGGAAAATCAAATGAACGCCCGATGAGACATTTGCGTGAGTTAGAAAGATATATAAAAGTCACAGGTTTTGAATCCGATTTTCAGCATCTAATGTAAGTTTAATAGGAATGGCTCAACAGTGATGGAGCTTAGTCGAAGAGGAAACGGAATATTTCGAATCATTCAAAATAAAGTTCATTAAACGCTTCTGGAACGATAATATTCGCAGAAAGAAAGCAAGTTTCTTGGAATACGGATTCCACGACAATGGAGGAAAATCGACCATGGTCTAACACGGTTTAAGCTAGAACGATTATTACGCGAAATGTATCGGTCGATCGAGCAATCCTATGAATCCATGACTTGATAATGAAAATGAAAGTCACTCAAGACCGACAGGCGAAGGCTAGGATGCACAGGACTCTCGGAAAAGCCCCACGAGCTGTGAGAAACCTAAAAGTGACATCTGGTGTCGGGCTGGAAATTCAAACCAGAGCCAACCAGAACACCCAGTACGAAATCACAACGGCGGATGGAAGAGCGTGCCGGAACCAACAGGTCTAGGATCTCGATCCAGAGTGGAAAACTAAAAAAGGTTTTTCAGATAAATTTTCGCGTGGAAACATGCAAGATGGTATTTATCGCCGTAATGATAGTAAAAAAAATACTACTAAGTCCGGAGGTGGTCAACAATCTCAAAATACAAACAGTTCCTATAGAAAGTCATCTTCCGAAAACAAACATATTTGTTCCCTCGAATCTGTCCTGGATGAAAACGAATCAGAGGCGGAAAATGAATTTTCAAATGAGCATTAATATAATGAAATACCTTCGGGAAACAAATCAGCCCTGTGTTATCTATGAAAGTAACTGTGGAAAGTGACACGGGGTCGAATACAAATCAAAACATCGATTTTAATAACTTACGTGAAGAACTTCTCGAAGAAGATACTACTCCGGTACTTAAAGAAAAAATAAAATGTCCAATAATAAATTGTACGGTCGGCAAATTCAAAATAGAAGCATTAATCGATACAGGCAGCGAAGTGACCTGTATATCAAAACGAATTTTTTAAACATGGCGAAATTGAATTTTCTAAATATCCCATCTTACCAATTACAGTTAATATTTTATTGGGTGCCACGGGGAAAGAAGCTACAAAATTCAAAATCCAAATTTTTCAGAGAATAAAATTAAATAACTTAGAGATTGATCACATTTTTTTTTACTTCCAAACTTAAGTAAAACATGCATTTTCGGAATAGACATTCTGAAAAAATTAAAAGGAAAGATCGATTTTGTTTCTGTCACCTTAGGCTTATGTAACGATAAAAATAAATTTACCATAAAGCTACAGAATGAACCTGGAAAAGATCATGATAGAAGTGATATCTGTAAAGTAGATAACAGCACGTATTATCCTCAAGAGCAAATAATTTCCCCGATGATGATATTACTCTATGTGTTGACAAATACACAAAAACGACTAATGAATATAAGACTTGGTTCTTTAACTTAATTTCCTCATGTCACGATTTTTGTGCTCATCGACCAGGTTAGCAAAACCTACATGAGCATAAATTAAAATAAATTCACGAAAAGTCATACCCTCGCCGCAACGTATCCGCTTCAAAATTAGGTCAAATATGGTCATGCGGACAACAGCCACTAAAGAAATATCACAAATTATATTTCTACTGAACTCATCCAGTTCTAATAGCTCACAGAGAAGAACTGGCCAAAGATATTGCTTGCAAAGTGCAATACGTCCTCAGGACAAGAATTGCCTACAACGAAAGACGTGCCAACCTCGAATACAGTTATACTATAGCGCGCAAAATAACAGCGCTTAAATGTGATAGCTGATCACAAAAAACAAAAAAGTATATAAAATAGATTCTAAATCACACGAGGATCATACATTTTTTCTTTTTCTCTCTATTCACCTTGTATTATTTTCTCTACAAATAATATCAGCAATCGCTTCTTCTTAAACAAATTCTTCCGTCAAAAATTTACGGCATAAAAGAAAAAATTAAATACACATCTCCCATTGCCAATTCAGATTCTGAATTAAAAAAACTTCCTTTTTATATCTGAATACCCTAGTTTTTTTTTATTTCAGAAGATCCAACTTTTACTTATTACTACTAAGAAAATAAATAAAAAGTGATTTCTGATCACACAAAAACATAAGAAAAACTCTACAAACGGATTCTATGCTAAAGGAAATACAAAAATGAAATTCACTTTTCTAAAATAAGTATAATTCGGAATGGTTCTTCTTAAGCAAATTCTTCAGTCAACATTTGGAGCACTCAACAAACTTATTTCCGCTTACATAGAGACAAAAAGCGCGATAGTTACCCTTCACCCCTCTTATATTGTTTTTTAAATTGAAAGTTCACTTAGGTCGCTTTACAAATAGCTAGCCGGGGCCGATGTCTAAATCCCATTTAAGAAAATGGGGCATATGAGAAGTTTCATCTTTGAGAAACGTTACATATCGCGAATCGATAAAGAAGAGATAGAGTTTACCCACATAGTAAGTAGTATGCGGTGAACCCTCTTCAAACTGTTACCAGCAGCGGAGCGCACATGTAGCACAGGTAACACCGGAGTGGGAACTTATCTGGCTACTAGACGGGAGAGCTGTTAAATAGCCGCTCCCGACAAGAAAGCTCGTCCTTTTCCCGACGCGTCGGCAAGAGCACCAACTCTAAGAGAAGAGCTGCGGTTCCCTCTTAGAGTAACCCAATAGGTTTCTTTAATTACAGGAGCATTGGCAATTAATGTCTTCATAGATTCAGGATAGAGGACGTACAGTTCACTAGAATGTTTCTCTGAGTAAGAAAAGATTCATGCATGTTCAGAATTGCTATAGGCTCTCGTGACTTTACACAACAGTTTCTTACCTTGTCCAGACAGCTCTGCGACATATAGATATTTATCGATTTTTCTTCGCACGCGTTCGCCAGCTGTGAGGGTAACCGTGACGTAAGAGTACTAATGCTTTCAAGTATTCCGTGTCAATTTTCGAGAAAATAGTCGGAAATTCGCATCAGGAAAATACCTGCTTCAAAGCAATTCAGGAATTGGCATTTAAATGCAATTTCTGGCTGTGCAACAGCTAAATATTTAGTTTTGAATATCTTTGAATAGATTCTAGATTTTCTTGCTACTCAGAACTGAAATACCAGATTGTTTTGCTACTTGAATTCGAAGTTCTGGATTATTCTGCTACTCGCATTATAGATTCCCGATTTTTTGCTCCTTGAAATTAAAGTACTGAAATCTTTGCTACTCTAACTCGAAGTTCCAGATTATTCTGCTACACCAATAATAAATTTAATTTATTTTTCTCCTCGAAAATGAAGCATCGAACTTTATTTGCTACTTGAAACTAAAGAACTGGATTTATTTGCTACTCGAATTTGAAGTTATAGATTATTCTGCTACACGAATAATAGATTCCCGATTTTTTGCTGCTCAAAATTGAAATACTAGATTTTTTTGCTATTTTTTGGATATTTAAATTTAACATTGTAACAAACTTCAGACTTTAGAAGACTCTTTCTCGTTTATCACTTCGAATGTTTTTCTGTCTTTTGAAACCCGAGTAACGTGACACAAGTTTATAATAAAATAAACTTTATTTAAATACTCCAATGAATCCTTTCAACTTAATAAGTTAATTATCCAATAGTTTATGGGCCTAGAAGACTTTTAGTGCGCAAGTTTTAGCGAGATAAGTGTAAAGAATTACGAAAAGTAAAATCTTCAGTTTAGTGACATTCTCAAACCGATTGTGACTCTGTATAGGCTTTTATATTAAGTGTCGTAAAAACTTAAAGTAGAGAAAAGTGTTAAAATAATGAGTCATACTTCTGTGAAAATTGAACCTCTCGCGAATGATAATTTTGACACCTGGAAAATCCAAGCAAGGGCACTTATGATCCAAAATTATGTCTGGGGCTATGTTGATAGGAAGAATATTCGACCTGCACCCTGGGATGTCGCTTATTCAAAGGTAACGTCAGAGATTATACTTATGATGAGTCCAGTTGAGTTGAAACACATCAAGGGATGCAGAACCTCAAGGGAATTATGGACAAAATTACAAAATGTATATGAGTATCAAGGACCAGCACGTAAGGCAATGCTTTTAAAGAAACTAATTCATCATAAAAGCTATGTTGGTATCTAAATTCGCAAAAACAAAAGAAAATAAATTCAACAGAAGTAAAACATCTTCCAGAAATAACGAAATGCTTTTAATTTTAAATATCACGAATGGAAAAAAGTTGGACATCGGGCACGGGATGAACCTGTAGACGGGAGTACACGGGAGAAACTGTAGTTAATTTACAAAATACGCTTTTAGTACCTAATTTTCGGTCAAATTTATTATCTGTATCAAAAATAACCGATCATAACTTCGAAGTAATTTTTCGAAGGAATGAATCTGTCATAATCAATCTAAAAGATGGAATGAAAATATTTATAGCGAGAAGGGATGGTGATTTATATTTTGTATAAGAAAAAATTGAAAAAGCTCACATAGTATGATCAAAAGCAACGTCTTTTCAAAATGGGCACGAAAAATTTGGACATCTCCATGAAAAAGATCTGAAATATATAATTCGTCACCAAAAGGTTCACGGAATAAATGTTACAAGCAAAGAAAATTTGCCAAACTTTGACATTTGTATCCAAGATAAGAAAACATAGTCACCGTTCCCGAATGAAGCATCGCGAATTTCGCAACTTTTGGAATTAATACATACAGATATTTGTGGTCCAATTTGAGTAGAATCGCTGAATAGTTCAACATATTTTGCAACTTTCATTGATGATAAACCAAGGTTTTGTGAAGTTGTTTTTCTAAAACACAAAAGTTAAATCTTTGACAAATTTAAAGAACTTAATAACAAAGAAGAAAATCAAGCTAAAGGAATATCAAACTCGTCAGATCAGACAACGCAAAAGAATATCGATCTCAGAAACTAGAAGATTTTTTAAAAGAAGAAGGTACACTCGATGTATGCTTCTCAGATCAGGACTTTCCAAGAATTTTTGGGCATAAGCTATCCTAACTGCAACATACATTAGAAACAGATGTCCATCTCGAAGTCTCAATGGTGAAATTCCTTATCAAACTTGGACTGGAAAAATACCTACTGTAGAATATTTCCAAACTTTTGGTTCTACAGAATATACGCTAGAGAAGGCAAAGAAAGGAAAATTTGATTAGAAAACAATAAAATTTATTTTTGTAGGATATTCAACGGATTCAAAAGCCTACAGACTCTGGGATCCGAAAACAAGGATAATTCGTCGAATTCGAGATGTAAATTTTGTGAACCACTTCGAGTCAAGTACAGAAGACAAAAATTTCATTGATGATAAAATTTTGCTGCGATCAATGAAGAAAATATTTGAAATCAAAAATTCAAGCACTGCTGGAGACGAAAAATGCAGGAATGAAATTGAAATAATTCTTGATCAACAGCAAGAAAATCCAGAAATTTGAGAAGATAATCAGGAGGAAGATAATCAAGAAGAAGAAACCCAATCAAGTTCAGCATCTAAATCAAATGAAGATGAGAATTTTCCTCCTGAGATAAATCTACCAAATGAACCTGAAGTACCAGCTATGAATATTGGAAGAGGACGTCCCAGAAAAATTCATACAGGAAGAAAAGGTCATCCTTGGAAGCAATTAAACATGGTTCCCGTCAAACTAGAAGAACTTGGCCCTGATGTAGTAAATGTAGTAAATGACGCTGAACCTGAAGAAATACATCTATCTGAAACCGATGAAGAAGAATTTTTTGACGCTGCTGAATTTGCCGTTTCGGTTCAAGACATAGATCCAAAAACAGCTAAAGAAGCATTTTTAACGCCAGTAGTCAACGAATGGCAAGAAGTCATGTATGCTGAATTCGAAGCTCTAATGAAGAACAAAACCTGGATTTTGGTGAATTGTCCAAAAGATCGCAAGGTAATTGGTTCTAAATGGGTCTTACGTACAAAATTCAACAAGGATGGAACAATCGAACGCAGAAAAGCTAGAGTTGTAGCAAAAGGTTTTGCACAAGAACCTGATATCGATTTCCATAAAACTTTTGCGCCAGTAAGCAAATCCGGCTCGTTTCTTTTTGTAATGACTTTAGCAGCAGAACTACAATTGGAAGTATATCAATTGGATTTCGTCAGTGCCTACTTAAATGGCGAAATCGAAGAAAAGATTTATATGGAAATCCCAGCATAAGTCGTTGCTTGTAAAATATTACTTCACGGTTGATCTCTGCAGGTAGCCACTTTGTCCAAAAGCGTTTTCATTTTTTGTTGGTGAGCACTTCAAATAGTGTCATACCCGTCGTATCATGGTGGATGTAAGTTATGACATCTTCTATGGTATGCATCCATGTGTACCACGAAAGATGATTTAAACCTTTGGTCAAGATTCTAAGGAATTTTGAGAGTTCGCGGTTGACTCCCTAAACCATATTGGCTTGTGTATGTTACATACCCACTTTTTCTAATTTGTCTTTCCATAATTTTGATGTAAATTGGATCCCATAATGGGTTACTATTCTTTCTGGTTTACCAAATGACGGAATATAATCTGGGAATATTTTTTAAATTGTGAATGATGTATCCCTTTTTAGCGCGTGTCACTTTACAAATTTGCTGAACGTGTCGGTGATGACCAAGATGTATTTATATCCAAATCTAGCTGTGTACAATGGTCGATAATAATATATCAATACTAGTTCCGAGGGCCCTTTGGTTACTATCGCTTGCATTGGTGATGTGCATGATTTATTTGTGATCCTATTGCGTTGACAGATATCACACTTTTGTAATATTTTTCAAATTATTCGTGCTAAGTTATTTATATGGTAAACTTCCAATGATATCATGGGCCATTTTTTTTATCCTAGGTGACCATGAGTCTCATGGCATTCGATGATCAATTCTTTGATCATCGCATTTGGTATGCAGATTTTCCAATCCTTGTGACAATTTTTGTATAAAATGCGAACCTTATATGTGTACTCTGTCTTTCATTTAATGCTTCGGCTGAGAGCATCCGCAATAATATTTTCTTTGTCTAGACAATATTGCATGCATATATTATAATACTGTTTCTATTATTCAACGTCTTAAGCAAGACCTAACCAATTTACACGTGCGTAAAAATGTTAATACCATGTGGTCAGTTTTATTTATAATTTTTGCTCCTCATAGAAAATTGCGAAACTTTTGTAAGGACCACATATTGGGTAATAACTCCTTTTCCGTTGTAAAATACGCTATTTCTGGCCCTTCAACGTTCGGCTTGCGCAGTTAATTAGCTCGGGCCAGTTTGTAGATAGTAAGGCGTGTTCGGGTCTGAAAAATGTAGAATCGTATGTTCACAAAAGAGATGTTGGATGCACTGAAATGCTGTATTTCTGCTTGTATCCCAATATTCAGTTCCAGTAGTGGTATTATCTCTTCAGCTATTCAAATCCAGGCTAGACACCGCTTCTTCGTTATTACAACGTTGAAAATAATATCCATAGGTTCTGTGCCTTCAGGATCATTTTTTAACTTATTATTCAGTTTCCTTGCATCGAATTCGCCCCTAAATTCCCAAATTATTTCTTCATATTTTATTCTCCTACCAGGGTCCATTATTGCTAATTTAAATTGTTTGCTAACTTCCTCGCGTAGGCGTAGGAGCTCTTCTGTTGTGCATCCTAATTTTATCTTCAACATTGGGCATTTATAATGCGTTTTTGCTACATATGTACCTTTCCAAGGAAAATCGTCTCGAGTGTCGAAGTTATGGATATTTATTTTTCTCGAGATTATTAAAATTTCTCCCGTGTCTTCGCTTTTAATTATCTGTGAAGACACGGGTTTTAATAATTTTCCGTTCGCGGATTTTAATTGAGGTGGAAGTCCGTATCTCTTGCCTCTTGCCCGTTCTCAGGATCGTTTTCTTCAGAAAATGTTTGCTTCTCTATTAGTCTAATATTAGATGTCCTAGTATCTTGATCGATGGCTTTCTCAATCCTTCTCTGATTATCGCCTTTAACGGCTTTTTTGCTGTAATCAGATTTCTCGCAATTGTTTGCTGATCCTCGAATGCCTGAGCTTCATCTCCAATTTTCAAAATTTCTAGATTCATAAGATTTTTCTCGGTTAGTGCGCGTTATGTCTGAGAATATATGATCACCTCGAGTTGAGTTCAATGGTACACTCTGACCAATTTTTCGTATGAAATCTACTAGTTCCTCTAAGATGTCAATATGTCTGCTTATAATCGCTGCCCTAATGCTTTCGGGAAAATGTAATTTAAAAGTGATTTCCTGATCTGTGTAGTTTGCGCTGGGTTTTCAGCCCCGCTAAACATACGAATCGCATAAACTACCCTTGTTAACCCCCTAGAATAATTTTAGTGTCAAAATTCTAATTTTCATTTAAAATCGACTTGGTGTTTCTCATTTTAAAAAATCTCCTTTGATTTAGCTTTAAGTCTTTCCACGTTCTTATAAAATCCTTAACTAAATCCCATTATAGACCATTTTACCTATCGGAAAGTTTACTGTGCATGTGAAATTTACTTTCTGTTGTACCCAGTTGTTGCGATCATTTTTGCTCGCTGAACAAGGGACATAACCTCTTCTACTTCATACGTTTCCCGAAACCTTGTTTACAATACAGAAGTGGTCGTATTAGGAAATGATTGCAGATTCTCGAATCACCAACGATGAGAGAATACAAAGGTTTTTTAAAGGAATTTCGAGATTAAGACCAGCTCGCCCCAGATACGATCACATCTGGAATCCGCAAGTGGTTCTAAATTATTTTTCTTCCAAACCGACTAATGAAGACTTGAATTCTAAAGATTTATCCAAAAAGCTAGTGACGCTACTAGCTCTCACTACAAGTCATAGAATGCAAACCTTTGCTTCTATTAAAACCAGTAACATTAGAAAGACTCCAACTTCAATTGAAATTAGGATTACAGATCAGATAAAAACGTCGGGCCGCAATAAAGCGCAACCGATTTAACTCTTACCATATTATCCAGACAAGAAACTTTGTCCTGCGTCGACTCTTGAATCTTACTTGGAAGCTTCGAAGTCTTTATGAAAATCCACTGGGGAATTGTTTATCTCTACCAGAAAACCTCATCAAGAGGTCTCATCGCATACCCTGAGTCATTGGGTTAAGGATATCTTAACAAAAAACGGAATTGACACAGAAATCTTTTCTGCGCATAGTACGCGAATTGCAGCTACTTCTACTGCTGAGAATCTTGGAGTTGATTTGATTAGAAAGACAGCTGGCTGGACTGAGAATTCAACTACGAATGCTAGATTTTACGATTGTCCTATCGTAGAAACTAGCCTACAATTCGCTAATTCTGTATTGAATTCCCATACTTAATTTATCTTGAGATAAGAAGTTTTTCTATAACTTTCCTATTGTGATATAAAAGTATCAAATATCTTTGATGTTTCTCCATTGTAAAAAATAAAATAAGTTGCCGTATTTCTTGTTGCTTTCAACATCTACCATTTGATCTTGAGGAGGAGACGCGAAATACAATTTATTGATTGAACGAACTTACCTGTAAGTGAAGTTCGATCCTAATTGTATGAACGTCTCCTCCGAATAGATCAAACCCACCCTATTTTAAATACCCATCATCTAATTTTAATTAGATCCCCAGTTAATACGGCAACGCTTTCAATAAATGACAAGGCTCGCGTATTGCAGAACAGAAGAGGAACGCGCGCCATATTTTCTTTATTTAACTTTCAAAATCGTGGCTGGACTGGCCGGAAGTAGGGGACTACCATTTGATCTTTTCGAAGGAGACGCTCATACAATTAGGATCGAACTTCACTTACAGGTAAGTTCGTTCAATCAATAAATTAATACTTGATAATTCATCTCAAGAAATTAGAGGAGTAAATTCAAGACTAGCAATTGAAAATCAAGCAATGAGAAATTTATCAAGAGCAAGTGGCGAAAAAAGAAGAAATATTATTCTTCAGAACAAAATCACGCTAATTAATACATTCATCATGGAACTTAATGCGGACATAAATACAGCCTTAAATTCAATTAACTTAGGAAAACATGGAATTACAGAATCAACTCTAGTCCCGCCAAAAATAGTTAAAGAAACTATTAGGGAATTTGAAAAGGAACATAACACCCGATATCATTATGAAGGATCGGAAATAAATTATCAACGAATAATCGATTCTAGTGAAATCAGCATATTTACTAAACAAGACACTTTAGTATATATGTTAAAAGTACCTCTACTAAACCAAGATGAATTAACCATTGAACGTATAATTCCTATCCTACATAAGAAGAATAATGTTTATTATAATGAAATAGTAGACCATGAATATATGCTAACAGGGAAATATCACTATTTGCCGATAGAAAAGGAACAATTAAAACAATGTAAGGATCTGAGCACATTTAAAATCTACAAGAGAAACAACAAAGAGGTCATCTTTTTACTCCAAGAAGAAACTTATATACCAATTGAACACGGATATATACCCATTTACACGACTGACACTAGAACTGACATATTTTGTGACTCTAGAAAAAACATAGAGTCTAGAACTCTACAACCAAGTACCTACATTTTGAAAGGAAATAGATATAAATATATGACTTCAAGAATAACATTAAGTTTATATTCAGATATAGGAAACACAACTAGATATTTTGTAAATAACATTTCATTCACTGACAATTTATCAAATATAGATTTATTAAGTCCACGATTAATAACTCTACCCAATATTGTAGATTCGAATAGTTTCAAAGAATCTTCCATAAGCTCAGATAATGCAGAACAACAATTGCAATCATTACAAGTAGGTCGACGAAATCAAACTTGGAAAGAAGTCACGCTAGAATGGCTTAAAAACTTAGGATATCTCTCTATTGGATTTATCGGGTTTTCAGTATTATATAAAATAGGATTATTTAACGCTCTAATAGATTTAACGAAGGGAATGTTTGGAAATTGTTACAATAGTTGTAGTTTCGGCAATCATGCATCAACTCAACACCAAGAGAATCGGGAAATGTTACCAATAATTGACACCGATATACGAGTTAAAACTGCTACAAGAAAACTTGTATCTAGCTATTAACTCGAAATTATAAGCTCGTTAAAATTTTTACTACACGTAATGGGCATACGAAATGGCGATAGTAGATAAGCTACGAAACCTGCATAACAAGCAAAACATTCTTGTAACCTAAAGACTGCAGGTCGTAATGCCGGTCAGTCCAACCAAGTATTGTATCTCATTTTGGAATTAATAAAATACGCTCTGAGGTGTTAGCCTCAGAGTTTTAAAATTTTATAATATTGAATTTCTCAAATTCAACAGTACAATAACATTTTATCTAACAAAATTTTTCTCCTAAATTTTATTTACAAATTTTCTTGAAACCACTTTACGCTAGAATGCATATTTTTGGTTCAAATCGTAAAAAATAACATTGAGCATAAACAAATTGAATTGATGGAAAAACAACACAAGTTGCAATAAAATGCATAATAACAAAATTGTTTTTCTTATAGAATGCGCACTTTATTTAAATTATGAAAACAATACGAGGGAAACACGTCTGTGTTTAATATCAATGCATATTATGAATTGTAATAATATACATTTATTGAAATGATATAACATTTTCACGGTAGCTGAGGATAAAATTGAATGGAAAATTAGGAACAAATATTAAAGTAATCATGATAAATACAATTTTTACTTTATTTTGCGGTATCTAAATAAGGAATCACAGGCCGACGTACAGAAATAAATGTAATATACATTTGATTATTACAATTATTTAGTTGAAAATTCCCCTATTTTCATGAAAATTAAACCTTTTTGGTATAAAATTAATATTTTTGGTTGAAAATTCATTTTTTTGGTTGGAAATTTAACTATTAGGTTGAAAATTCCTTCAACATTCTAAATGTTTGTTTAAAAATTTTGAAAATTTGTATTAGAAATTAATCTTTTTTGGTAGAAAATGAACCTTTTTAGTTGAAAATTTATCCTTCTGGTTAAAAATTTATCTCTTTGATTGAAAATTATAAAATTAAAAACGACATTTAAAATTTAAACTTTTAATTTTTGCAAAAGCGACACAAACTATAAAATTAAATGAATTGACAAAAGTTGCTCATCCAAAAAAGAGCTAGAAAGTCATTAATAATTTTTTGATAGGGCGCGTAGTTTTTCTTCAATCGTAAAAAATAACATGAAAAATAAAGAAATTAAATTTTTTGGAAAACGGAACAAGGTATTAAAAAAATTATTAAACAAAAGTAGTTCACCCAAAAAGGATCTAAAACTTTGTCGTTGATCATTTTTAAATGGGAGAAGTAGATTTTCTTTTAATTTTATGTATGTATGTATGTATGCATGTATGTATATTTTATATCTCCCTTTTACGACGATCAGTTGCTCGACAGCGAATGAATGACAGTTTTCGACTTGACCTGATCTCAATCTCGAAGCTACCGGTTCACTTCCGATCTTTGGCAAAAATTGACAAAACGGAACAATCCAAGGGAAAGCCCCCCGAAGTTGAGACCCAACGGTCGAGAGGTACTTGGTCATGGTTGCGATAAGTATACAAGAAAACACGAGGCAGGCAAAACGGTTTAGGACCTCAAAAGTGCCATCTTATTACACGGAAGGTCTTAATACTATTGGCAATCGTGCCTTCGAATGGCTTAGGCAGCTTGTTGCAGTGAAATAATAAAATTTGAAAGCTTGCAATTTTTGCTTCTAGTACGAGCTTCGGTATTACCCGTTTGGCTCTGCCCTGTTTCCTTGCTTTCTCTAAATTCTTCAAATTTCTTAATTCACTTCACTCCCTGACCGTAGCCATGCAAAATCCATCTTACACACTCATCCACACTCAACTGTCCATCTTCCTCTCTTGTACACCTCTCTAACATATGTGTCCATGACTCCATTTCGTATCCACATACTATGCACAGATTGTCCTCTTCGTCCATCCAATATTTACAAGCTCTCACTCCTTCACTCATTCCAAACCGTATCACCCTATTCCATTTGTCTTTCTTCTTTATTTTTTGCAGATATTCTGGTCCCGTCAAGCCTTTGACCACTATATACCATCTATTGTACCTCGAATCTATAATCCTTGTCCATCTTTTTTGTCCTTGTGTTACTAAAAACTCTAATTCTATGTTCTGCCAATCTAGAACCCATTCTTGTATATCACAAACCCTCCTCATTTTTTCCCTTTCTTTCTCCTATTTCGAATTTCCCAAATTGCCTCTGGTCTCCTTGTTCCAAGCTTCATCCAAGCATACTTGTGTTATTCTGCTCCAGTCTCCCCTTTTCAGCTTCTCTTCAAACCTCCAGGCTCTCTCAATTTGTCTAGTTACCATTTTTCCCATTCCTAATGCTTCCCTTAACATGTATTTTAGGCAACTTCAACTAACCCCCATTCCTCATCTCAGAAATTTCTCATGCATTCACCAACCCTTCTTCTATTCCCTTCTCCTTCATTGCCTGCCATAGTACTTTTCTATTCACTGAATCAAAATCTGCTTTAAAACCTACGAACAAGGCGACTAATTTCCCTCTCTTTCTCCCTAGATTCCTGTTAACCAAGTAGTTTAGTATGTTAATGTTACCTCTTGTCCCTATCCCTTTTCTAAATCCCGTCTGATTGTGTGGGATACTTTGTTTCTCTTCTAACTGACTCCTTAACTTTTTTTTTACAATTGCTACGTATATTTCATAACCCACTGGCATGAGAGTCATCCCTCTGTTCTCCTCTACCTTCTTGCCCTCCCCTTTCTTATCAAGCGGTACCACCAGCCCTGTCATCCATTCTTCCGGCCACCCTTCTCCTTTCGAGACCTTGTTGCAGATCTTCTACATCCCTTCTTAACCCCTACTCCTCCATACTTTCTCGCTTCGTCCTCCATACCATCCTCTCCTGTAGCCTTGTTTCTTTTTAGTCTATCTATTCACACTCTTTCATTCACTCTTTACTCTCCCTGCATTCCTCGTCCCACCAGCCTCTCTTTCCCTCCTCTCTTTCTTCTTTTGTACCTATCTCATCGCTTACCTTCTTAATCAACCCTTTATACCTTTCAATTAACGAGTCTACTCCCTTCTCTTTTTCATACCTAACATTCTCCTTCTTCATTTTTTGTTTCAACTTTTTAAAATTATCTACCCGCCAGACACCCATTTTCGTATTCCTTTCTCCCCCTCTTTCCTTCCACCCCTCTTTCCGTTCTTCCTCTACCTCGCTTACGGACGCTACTTATCAGTGGAGCTATTACCGAGAAGTGCTCGGACCCTATCTCATTCCCCACATTTATACGGCCTATCATATTCCTCAATCTTTCTTCCGCCAGGATGAAGTCTATTACTGTTTTTCCCTTACCTATAAATGTGATCCCTCCTTTCTTATCTCCTTTCATATTGCCATTACGTATAAACCATCCTGTTTCTCATATTACGTCTAGCAACTTCCTCTCCTCCCGGTCTCTTTCCCTATGTTTAGAGCTCCTTATATAGGACTCCTGTTCTTCATTCCAAATCCCTCCCCATTGCTCGCCAGTCCAGTCATTCAAGTCACCTCCTATCAAAACCAACTCTTCCTTCTTTTCCTTCATCCTTTCATCCTTTTCATCTCATTTCAGTCCGTCTCATCCGACCACGTTTTACTCATCATAATCGCATCCTGCTTCTTTAATTCCCGCTAAAATCCTTCATTCTTGTTCTTCAAGCCTGGCACATTCCCGAATGCTATTTTCACGTTCTTCTCTTCCCTTCCCTAACCTATCCTCCTCACTTTTCTACCGCCTTGCCGTTCGAAAACCCCCCTGTTTGATCTCTAAACTCTTTTGCATCTTTCTTTTTTTTACGTTTCTCTACTCTTTCTCCCTTTTTCCTCAATTCTTCTAACTCTTCATCCCAGAACCATTCCTCCCCATTTATCCATAATCTGTCTCTCCCTATTCATACCATGCGCTCATCTTTCCTATCTAGCCATGCGCTCTATTCTATTTGCCATTTCCTTTTCCTCTCCCTCCATATCAAATCATCTTGAATTCCTTCCTTTCTTCCTTTCTTCCTTTCAATAATTTTTTTTCTCCAAAATTTTCATTTTCTCCTCCTCACTCGCTATTTTCAATGATATACATTCCTTATTTTCCTTCTTTCATCCATTATATTCTCCTAACTCCTCCAACCCTTACCTGAATTCCAATTCTGTCAAAAGATTTTTGATTTCCGCTTCCCCTGTTTCATTCCCCACTTTCAATTCGTTAACTACTATATAATTTTTCCTTTTCGCCCTTTCGTCCCCTTCCAATCTTGTTATAATATCACTCAGTCTTTTCTTCAATTGGTCATTTTCATTTTGCAAGTCATCACTCAGTTTTGCTATTTCCGCACTCTCCGTGTGCTTCTAGTTTCTCAAACATCCCCCTATCCCCCCTATCTCTGTCTCGTGCTTTTCATTTAATCCTAACTTTCATGTTATCCTTCTCTCTTTCTGAATCATCGTCTGCTTCCTCTCTTTTTTTATCTTCCCCTTCACTACTAGTCGCGCTCACCTTTTTCTGCCATTCATCTAGACTTCTATTTGAGCCCGCGCTACCTAGCTTGCTGAGGCGTTGTAGGTTTAAGGGTCTTCCGCGGCCCGTGGCTGGTTCACCTCTCGCTGTTATCCCTTCCCTGGTCGATGTCTCGAACCTCTCCTCGCCGCCGCTGACACTGTAGTCAACGTCACGGTTCCCCTCACGAACCACGCTGTCAATCTCGTCACCTCTTGTTTCATCTCCTGCCTGCTATTGTGTGCGATCGTTCAGTATCTGTCGCCCTCTGGCGCCCATTTGTGGACTTTGTATTGTCAGCATCCTACCTTACCCAGTGCTCCGCAACGTTTCCCGCTCCTTACTCGCCTACCTCTTGCCCCCCTTACCAGTCAACTAATTTTTGTACTTCTAACGTCAAAAACTTCGCACGCTCCATTTTCCCTTTCACACAACCTACTTTTACCCTTTACACCTTTGCCTTCACTCACCCTTCTTTCTTCACACCTGACCTCCGCACTCACTGACCTTTCTGCATCCACACATGCTGATTTCATTCACCAAAGCCAAAGAAGCCAATACTTGACACAGAAGAGTTCTGTCACGATCGGTACCGGAAACGAAAGCCAGATTTTTTTAAATTGTAAAACACTAGATTAAAAATTAAAAAATTAAACTTTTGGAAAAACGACATGAGAGACGAAAAAACATGAAGTGACAAAAGTTGTTCAACCAAAAAAATGTTCGAATTTGTTAGAAACTCTTGTTATAAAAATATATTGAAAACAAAAAAAAATACATTTTTGGAAAAAGGTCACAAGCTACAATAAAATGTTACTTAACAAATTTTTTTGCCTAAATTATATCTACAAATTTACTCAAATCCACTTTACGCTAGGATGCGTATTTTTAGTTTAAATTGTAACAAATAACATTGAAAATAAACAAATTAAACTTGTGGAAAAACGACACAAGTTGCAATAAAATTTTTAGAAAAAAAATTGTTTTCTTTTTCTTATAGTATGCGCACTTTTTTCAATCATAAACACAAGACAACGAAAATACGTATTTTTTAATACCAATGCATATTATAAATTTTATTAATATAAATTTATTGAAGTGATACATTTTTCAGAGTGGCTGGTAGAAAAATTTAATGGAAAATAAGAAAAAAATATCAAAGCAATCATGATGAATTAAATTTGTGCTTTATTTTGCGATATCTGAATAAGCAATTCGAGGCCGAGGTACATAAATAAATTTAATATACATTTGATATAAAAGTGTTAAATATAATGTAGGAAATTTCAGACTTTGGACAAAATCGAGTGCGAAGCACGAGATACGTGATGAGAATGTGTTCGTTAAAGCCGAAGGAGCTTTAACAAAAGAGAATTCACAATCACTAAGTTACATTTGTCGATGCTTTGACCTCTAATTGTAAAAGGGCTGTGCATAAATGTGGAGGAAATACAAAGACCGATCACAAAGCGCTCAAACCAACAGTCGCGCGCCGTAGGAGCACTCAAACGCGCGAGCCGCGCGCGCAGCGCGCTATAAGAAAGACTTTTTAAAATTAAATTGTACTACACGTGTAATATTATTATATCTGGATCTGGTAAGCCATGGATAGCGTGTTCTAGATTAGTGTATTTGAATATTATATTCTATCCCAACTGTAATCAATATTTCCAGTTTCCATCAAGGACCTCAATATTATCAATCGAATCATGGATTTTGTATACACTTCACCTAGCTCTATAAATATTTTCACTTTATGTATCTTTCATTGATTATCTAACTTTAGGTAATTTCATTTGTATACAGGCCACTATGGACAGTCATAACAGCCTTGTGACGTCACCTAGTGTTATTAGTGACGTCTCCAGACTATTATAACTCTTCATAGTGTCCTGCCCGGAGGTCTTATCTCTTACTGTTTATGTTTATAACCCCACCCCTACGCCATCCCTGTTCTCCCATACTACTTACATAAATCTTATACCGCCCAACTATTGCGTAATTTTTAACGGTCGCAGCTTCTGATCAGAGAAAAAAAGATCAAACATTCTGGCGAATACGAAATTCACTTCTATTTCAAAGCGCATCTTATAAATAAGGAAAGGGTGAGTAAGTAAAGACAAAAACATTTGTACATAGATTTTTCAATAACATTTCAGCTTGATTTCAGTCTTGATTTTCTTCTTCTTCAAATGATTCAAAATGTTCATCAAAGGTTCGGCGAAAGGAGGTGGAATATGGTTCTCCGTATTCCAAAAAGTTGGCTACTTCCTTGTGACGAGAGTATCACAAGCTTAAGAGAAATTTGCCGTATGCTTCTGTTCCTCTCGTCCTGACAATATCAATTATCTCTTCTAATATCTCATGATCATTCAGATTTTTCTAGAATCATATGAAGAAAAACACAAAATTAGTTGAATATTGGATAATGTATAAAAAGAAGATTCAAGCTTACATAATAATAACTTACCGACCAGTTGGGGACGTTGCAGTCATCTCTGTAGAAAAACTCCTGTTAATATTAGTATGAGCCACAGAAAAGACACATGTATATGGGTTGACAAGAACTTTTTAAATTTCCTGAGTCGATCGCGAGGTTTGTATTCCATTGCCAAAAAAAGATACTTCGCAGGCCAGATGTTGGTGATGAAATGACCAAAATTGTAGCAGAATCCGTTGAATCAGATTATCCCCTCCTTCTGTTAGTGATGATTCTTTGATGACGTCATGCAAGCAAATAGTGGGGATAACGAAAAAAGAAGAAAGTTACATGTTTATTCCGACGAAAATTTTGGACATCAGCTTTATAATACTCCCGCAAAATTCTATCGTTTTCTCTAGTATTTGAAGAAAAGAGTGAATTAAATTCTAACATAGATAACCCACAACACATAAAATGTAAAAACAAAATACAATATTGCCCGCAAACAGATGAAAAATTACTTTGTATTTGTATTGCATGATATTCATAAAAAATACAGTTTTTTCTCAAATGAATGCTATGTTGAGGAATTGATGCCGGAATCCGAAACAGTCCAAATAAAATCCTATGCCATCACTGTTGACATACATAGCCAGCCAATGTACGCCAGGCTTCGAATAATTATCTGTGTTGGCATATATGGCTGCTGGTTTAGTTCATTTTGAAGGTATTCTATAAGCGAGAAAAACATCAAGCGTATGAGCGGGTATTTTCTTTGAAGAGTTTTACCAATTTCTAAAGAATTCATTTTTTTTATTCACTAAGATATAATATGCGATTAGGTCTCTTTTCCTCGTTAACTTCCTCATTAGAATCAATAATGATTTCACCCTTAATGATTGATGTAGCATTTAGCGCACACTTATAAATTATTCTTCGTTCTGGAGGATATCGTATTCCATTATGAAGGCAGTATATTTGAGATGACGGTAACTCAGTTGATGCGGGAAAATGTGGTAGTTCATCCATATTTATAACTTGAGAAGTAGTAACCATTTCTAGAAAAGCACACGTGGCGCAACCTCTGGAATAAATTCAGCGTGCATAACGAACTGCATCTCTTATCACATTACACATTTGTTTCAGTAGTGGCGGTAGGAACAAAAGCAAGGATGAAATTACTACTCGTGCTACTAATTTACGCCTCGAAATCTACCATAACTTGACGAGCCGAATCAATTTCTAAAATATTGTCATATTTTGCATATAAAAAACAGTTTAGTGTTTCTACAAGTTGATCAGCAAATCGCACCTCTATACGTATACTACCGTTTTTCACGAGATTTCAATGTCCGCTCTCGTTTGCCGAAATGTCAGGTGTTGAACCAAAAGCGAAAAGACAGAATACATTGGCATGATCTTCTCGCGAAATATAATTACCTTCGTTGAGAAAACGAATACCTCTCCCTGAGAAGAGCGTATGATATGCATCTACGTACAGTTTATTGTTAGCGAAATCTGATTGAATAGGTTTTATAGGTACTTGTACTCCATCTACGTATAATGAGAGGTAAATAATATTGTAGTCTTTAAAATTGAAATGGTTCATTGCAAAATCTTCGTTGAAGAATTGGTTATCTACTAATCCGAGAATAAGTCGTTTGGGGATTTGACCTAGAAACGCATTATCTATAGTATTTCCATGAATGCCAGATTGTATGGTAATAGCTTTAACCTCGACACGTATTAGACGATATTTTTCTGTGGATTTGAAAAGAGCAAGCGTATGAGCAAGTAAAACACTAGGATTAATTTAATCTCTACGGATAAGAAGAGTTGCTTCAAGTATATGCAATCTGTGGGTGGCAGAGACCCCTAACAAGCAAAATGAATCTCGTGAACGTATGAGTCGAATTCGCACTTCTACTACATTATGTAGAAAAGTGTCTTGTTTAAAAGCATCACAGTGCAAATCGCCAATAATATCAAACTGTTTTCCACATGCTGTAGACTCTTTGCGTTTGACAACACCAGCATTAGCTGTGGTTGTAATTTCATCTAGTTTATCAGGTGTGTCATCGTACCCCAAAGGACTAGAGAGATGAGACTTTTAGGCAGCTGAAAAATAATTGGGAAGAGTTCCTATATATGTTCTATATACATAAGCATTTTTAGCGGGTGAAACTAATTTTCCATTAAAATATACATCAACTTGATTGAATACAGAGTGCAAGAAATTATTATAATTATATATTAAAGTAACAGATGAAATTGGTTTATAATGCACTCACTGTACATGTTCAATCGTAGTTTGAGTAGGTGGGATTGTAAATAAATCGAGTGCCGATTCAAAACACTCGCAGGAATGAGAGTGAAGAAAAGCCACTAAAAATTTTTTTTTTATATATTATGAAAAAATATCATTCACAGATCTCTTCTTCATTCTGGCTTTTTATTTTAATTTACTAGATTGCTTACGAACTTTACGGAGATTGGAATCTTTTTTTCTTGATTTCTCTCTCCTTTGAGATTTTGTCTCCCCAGAAGTCTTTCCCGTGGTGAGCCCGGCAATCAACTGTGCCAGGCGCTTACGTTGCAAGGGATTATATCGAAAGACTTTCATAACAGATTCTAATTTTCTTAAGCTTTTCTTTTTAAATTTGGTCCAGCATTCTTCGAGTGAACTCGAAAAGCTTACGCAACAGGTATTCTGCGATTAAGAATATCGCTCGCCATGTGCTTCTCTTCCAACAACTTTGGCGACTTTCATAAGAAGAGGCAAAACTCAGCGCAAGAGAGCCCCGAGAAAGCTGCTTATTCCATGGCCACGTTTACAAGGAGAACCGATAAAAACGTGTTCAATTCCATTCCTACGCCCACGAGCAACTTGAAAATCGAAATTATCTTCTAAATACGACATTATTGTGATTAATAAAAATTCGTTGGGGGAAAATTAATTGAGTCCTTTGAAATGTAACGTCATTGGCAGTGTTCCAGATTCGAATGGAATCGACTTTCCGAGAACATTTCTTATATCAATTTTTATTCTTTGAAAACTGTACATCTTCAGTTATATAGGGTTTACATATATTAGAATATACGAAAAACATATTGGGAATTCCGTTACTAAGAGAGGCTGGGCTGATAAAGCCATCTTTCTTATCTATCCTCTGAAGTTCTTTATCAGCTCCGGTCATTCCGAGATTATGAGATATAGTGGGAGATAACATGAAACAATACTGAAGTTCAAAACCAACATGGAAACGTTTGACTTTTATATGCGCGCCTGGTATTCGCAAAAAAATTAAGTGACTGGCCATTACAATTAAGTTACACAATGGGTGGTAGTGTTTTCCGGAAAATATCGCATACTGGTGTTCCTGGTGAATTTGATGCAGGAATCCAAGAGTTAAACTTTTTGGGGTAACCTACGCAACTGAAAAGAGACTTCTTTCTCTTGCCTCGACCTTTTTTTTCGAGAATTTTTTCTACGTGAAAAAGCTCTTTCGAAGTATCCTTTTGAACGTGACTTCGTTCTTCGTGATGAAAAAATATGTCAATTTCTTCGTTGTTCAAGTCACGAACAATGTAGACAGTTGATTGTTTTTGAACATTAACACGTGACATTTTAAACAATTCTTTAGCTCATCCCCTTTGGTAACCCTTCTCGAAGGCTGCCTTTGTTCTGCTCATTCGTAAGAAATCACCAACTTTATATTTAGGAGTGCGAAAATGCGGTTAGAACTTTTTAGAAAAATTAGCATATGCAACATCTGCATTATGTACTGTTACACTAGATGGGGCTATTTTAATGCTCGAATGATAAGCCGAATTATATCCTTGAATTAAATTTTGTAATACATCTATGTAGCATTTTGTATGCATGTGAGTAAAATAACACCACATACGTTCTTTTAGAGTCCGATTAAATCTTTCAACAATAGCTGCCTTGATATCAGGATTACGAGTGGCGCGAAAAGAAATATCAAGATCTGAGACATTTTCGAAAATTTCTGTTAATTTTCTGAAAATTTATCTATTCGCAAGCAGTAAGGTTGTCTATTACTTCCATATAGAATACGCTTGAATGCAACATTGCAGCAACTATTTGAATGTGTTTTTCTTAGTAGTCAAAGGCTCATCCCACGTATATTTACTCAAAATGTCAATGACTACCAATATATATGAAAAGCTACCGTTTTATGATTTCAATGATTTTAAATCGAAAAGATGCACCCCCAAAAAACTAATCAATACACGAAGCAGAGTAATTGCGTCTAGGAAATCTACGTCTTATCTGTTTGTGTTTACTGTAGGGGTCTTGTTTCTCTAACCAATACAGAACTTTATTTTTGTGATGAGTGTGCTTCGTAGCGTCAAGAATTTTTTGAACACCCAAATATGAAGTGGATAGGTCAGGCACATAATACATACGAGAAAGAGAAGTCATGATAATGATTATTTTCACAAAATGAAACTTAACGACGAGCTGCGCTCTTGATTCTTCTCATTATTCCTACTACTATGACCTATTTCTCTTATCTGTGTTGGGCACAAAAGAGCGACAAAATCGTCTACTTCTTAAATAGTTTTCTCCCGTACGGGACGAGCGGGGAGTAGTTTATGCAGATGCCGGTATTGAAGGCGACTGACGACCTTCGTGCGACAGAGATAAATTTTTTATAAACTCTCTCGGGGTGTTCACCTCGTGAAGAAAGCGAGCAAAATAAAGTCTTCCATCCCGAGTAAAAATCATAAGTATGGGGGTGATCAATCGTTGACTTTCCAAAGTATAAAAAATGTATGGTAAATGAGACGATCCCATACTTCAAGTATATTTCAATAGTATAGATAGAGTATATCTAAAGTATAGCTGGAGTAGGGCTGAAGTACAGCTGAAGTATAGTTAGAGTATAGCTGAAGTATGGGATATATTTCATCTATTGCACTCATTTGTTTTTTGAGATACCCTACCAACGGGATAAAACAGAATATATCATAAATGACAGCTCGTCCATAAATTTGAAAAGTTCACGATTAAAGTAATTGTGTATGACAAATATTTTTTTAATATTGTTTGTGAGCATATACGATATACAACTGATCATTTAAATTTTCAAAACGTCAACACCGTCTGGCTGCATTGCTTTCATTTTGTTTCATGTAAATTTGAATTTGCGCGCCGAATTCATCATTGTTTGGCAATGCGGCAGCTTCGCTATAATAAAACAAGTGAATTTCATAGTTGAAAATTGCAAGCGTAATTCCGATTCACCTTAAAAGAAGTTTATTTGAGTGCGATATAACAATTTGAATTTTCTTGACAGTTTGAAGAGCAAAATAAATCCTCGTGGAGAAAAATTAAGTTCCTTCATGTATTTTACCTGATTTTGAAGTTTGGAAAACATTACCTTAATTACGTTTCACATGTTAGCATAGGTTTCCACTAATTCCAAAGATTGGCATGGCAACCGAAAGATGAGGCTGACGACGAATAAGCCGGTTCAGGAATAAGATTTTTCTTAAAACGTTCAGCTACTTGAAATGTTTATTTTAAATAAAAAATTTGTAGTTTTAATGTAGCTGAAACTAGAAAAATAAATGGAGCCAAGTTGGGGTCAAGTCGGTCAGTAAGTTCGGCTCTGGCCGGGTTAGGCATTTCATTTATGGTTTGGTCCTATCTAAATCCCCAATTTGGGGCCAAGTTTTTCCTATTTTGGGCCCAGTTAGCACCATGGAAAAATTTCCACACGGGTTGAAGTAAATTTATCACTTAAAAATTAATTATTTTTAAATTTCTGATTATACTTCACAAAATTTATCTGTTTCAATTATAATCGCAAAATTAAAACCTATGAAATGGAAAAATTAGTTTCAATCGATTGAAACAGTACTGTCATTGGTCTTAAACTCAGTTTCTTTTACATATCCATCCTGCTTTAATGGAATTCTTTTGTTGATGAAAATTGTATAAAATATTTTGAAATTTTTTGCGAAAAAGTTTGTGAACTTTTTTTTAAATTTTTGTTAGAAAAATTTTGTAAAGCATTAAAAAAAATTTTTGTTCGAGAAATTCTTTTTTGATAAAAAAAGGTATAACTTGTTAAAGAAATTAAAATTTCACCTCAATGTTGGTTGGAGCTATGAATATAGGAGTATGGGACCTTTTTTGAAATATTCAATATCTAAAATATAACTTTTTTCAATATTTCTTGGTGTCATATTTGTATAACATATCCAGTAACACTGCGGAAATAATTTAACTGGCATTTTTCATTTCTTTAAACAAAATTTAAAACTGGTAGCTTAGACACATATATGATAATGGGGAAAAGTATCTTTTTAGAGATTTCTCGAAGGTGCGATTCCTGTCAAATCCACAAATTACCTGTTTCAAATTTTGTATTTATATTCATATATATTTTGTCAATGATTTAAAAATAATTAAAAATCTTTTTTTACATATCACGAACAGATTAAACTTACTCAAGATTTTTATACTCAAACCCATTAAAATTTCAAATATTTTAAGTAAATTCATCACTTGAAAATTATTTATTTCAATGTTTTCAATTATACTGTCACGGCCTGTGTCCGTTAAATATGCATAATATTTAATTATTCATAATAATAATCACTTATCAATATCAATTATATAAAATACTCAGAACTTATAATTTATCATTACCATAAGAGTAGTCTTTGAATATATTCTCTGGACAACACTTATCGACTACTCAAGTATCACGACCTGTGATCATTATATTTACTTATTTATAATAATTACCACTTATCAATATCAATTATATAAAATATTCAAAACCTATAATTTATCATTACCATAAGAGTATTCCTTGAATATATTCTCTGAACACTTACCGACTATTGAAGGGTGATCCACAAATATGAAGGACCCTACCGTACCTACAATAGATACATAGACGGGGTTGCGTAACGTTTCCCTTATGTGGGAAGTCAGTCTGCTTCCTACAGCTTAGCAGTAAAGATCAATATTCAATAAAGAAGTCCTGTCTCACAGTTCAGGCACCCATACAAAGAAAAGGTCAATTATTCTCCAGACCATTACAAAATTGGCGATCCTGCCAGGATCACGTTCACGATATCCTGAGGAAGAAGTATTAACGGAACACCCCCAGTAATGTCAAAAAACGAGGATCTTCGACTTGAATCAGGATTCGACGGATTCTGTTCGCAGCCCAGGCAACGACCATCAGAAGCTGAGACTCCCAAGGCATCTACGGAACCTTGGTAAAAGATCTGACGATCTCTCTATTCCAGACAGAGCCCGCTAAACCAAGCGATAAGCCTCTAAAAGAAACGCATCATCGAGCCATACTCGGTTCAACCGCATAGCAGCAGGACTTCTACGGCCATCGAAGTACAACTGCTATCTACCTGGCTGACACGGAACGAGACGAAAGGAGAAAAAAAGTAAGCATTATTTTAGTCTTAAGTTAGTTACGAATCTTGTTAAGATATTTCCCTAGTAGATAAGTCCTTCTCGCATACGTCGAACGGTGATTGAATTGCATCGACGTTTTCGATAAGGCTAAGTGAGGAAATATTTCGGTGGATAGGCTGGCGTCAGTAGGTACGACGTTGGTGCTCCACGTCCTCATCTCCTATCATAAACCGACGATCTACTCTGAATTAACATTCACGCATTGTTGTAGCACAATCCCGCAAGTGAAGGGTTTGAAATATACCAAAATTGGTAAAATTAATAACGCGATTCGCGACACTTACACCCGACACTTGCAATCAGGACAAACTGGCGTTCCACGCCTATAGGGAAAATCTAAGCACACAATACCACACACAAACAGACACTTCTTCGGATTCTGATAGCAGCTTAGACGTATTAGACAATCCGTTAAAACCGCCCCCACCATGTCATCAGAAGATTTAAGGGAAATTTTGAACGATGAAACCACGGATCGAATATTGCTGATCCTGAATAAATTACAAATATTCGAGGATATGCAACTGACCTTGAGAGCCGAAATGAGGATTTTGAACGACGAAAATTCTAACATACAACGAATCCCATCGAGAACGTGAATCTTCGGATGAGGAAGCAACATCTGAGCGAGCTAGAAGAACCATTTGGCCCGCTCCACTAGCTCCGAATTCCTTGGATAACGGTACGTGCCAGTCGACGCCACTCGCTCATAACTATACACCAAGAAGCGAGCCGAACAGCAGTGTAACTGCGATGCACGCAACAGAAACCTTTGGGCCCGGTGACGAACCACCGGATTCCTCAACAGCCTATATGAGCCAGTTGCCTGTATCTACGCATGACAATAGACAGAGCTGTAATGCAGCAGCGAGGCAATCGTCGAATTCAAGTCAGCTGCCTACATCCGTACACGACGCAACAAACAGATGCAACACAGAAGAAAGGCAGCCCTCAAATTCCTTGACTAACACAAGATGGCACCACCATACAGAGAGGCAACCTACCAGAAATGCAACGAGCAGCGATAGAAAACTTCGAACCTATCTCTCAGGCAAAGGATATTATCCGCTAGGTAGAAGTTCTTAACGGACACGATGACGTTGGTGTGCACTACTTCGTCAACACTGTTAAAGGTGCAAAGCTCAGATGTTCTCAACCGAATCTACTACTAGATTACATCATAACTTAAAAAATAATTGGGAATGCTAAAAGAGCATTTAGACATTCTTCCATAAACAGTTATGACGATCTATACAGTGCCCTTAGGACCAATTTAGCAACTACAACTACTTTGGAAACTTGTAGAAGCAGATTAGAAGTTATACGGCAAAATCAAGATACCGTGCAAAATTATAATCAAAGATTTAGAAGTGCCCATAACGATTTAATTTATACAATGCAGTCAGAACACTCGTCTGGAATAGAGCGCAAATTAGCCCTACAAGTGAAGGAAAAATCTGCTTCTAAAAGATACGTAATGAACCTCCGAGAAGACGTTAGTAATCAAGTGCGACCTTCAAAGCCAAGATCTTTGAATGAAGCTCTGCAGGAGGCCCTTGAAGCAGAAGTGTGGTGCAGATAACGTCTGCGTACAAAAGTCTTGACGGTACCTCGACCGCCACAACCCCACAACAACAGACTGCCGATGAGAAGCACGGTATGACTTTTTGACAAAATTGTTGAATTTTCAACGAAAAATTTGCATTTTATACAAGAAAGGTGCCATTTCTACAAAAGTAGATAAATTTTTCAATTGAAAAGATAAATTAAAAAACGTAGTTGAATTTTCATCCAAAAAAGATTTTAGTTACATTTTAAACATGCAAAATATGAATTTTAAACAAAAAGTTAATTTTCTACGGAAATAGTTGAATTTTCAATCCAAAAAAACAAATTTTTAACAAAAAAATAGAATTTTCAACCAAAAAGTATGACTATTTGAAAAAGTTGTTGGATTTTCAACTAAACAGTTTGCATTTTCATCCAAGAAAGGTGCAATTTCTACAAAAGTAGATGAATTTCCCAATTAAAAAAACAAATTAAAAAAATAATAGTTTAATTTTCATTTAAAAAAGATTTTAGTTGTCTTTTCAATACCAAAATATGAATTTTTAACAACAAGTAAATTTTTCATGAAATAGTTGAATTTTCAACAAAACAATGCAATTTTGAAGCAAAAAGCCTGACTTTTTATCAAAATTTTTAAACTTTCAACCAAACAGTGGCATTTTTATACAGAAAAAATGCAATTTTTACTAAAATAGATGAATTTTTATATAAAACAAAAATAATTTTTGGAAAATTGTTCTATTTTCATCCCAAAAATAGTTCTTTTAAATTTTTAATACCAAAATATTAATTTTAAAGAAAAAGTAAATTTTCTACGAAAATATTTGAATTTTCAACCCAAAAGAAAAAACGAATTTTCAACTAAACAGTTGAATTTTCAACCAAAAAGGATGACTTTTGAACAAAATTGTTGAATTTTCAAACAAATAATAAAATTTATAACTAAAAATATCATTTTTAGGAGGAAGCAACTGCAAAAAAATCTAGAAATAGAAATACAAGAAACATAAATGACTAATAAGAATATTATATTATGGTCATCGCAAAAAATCATTTAAAAATGCCTTAATTTTTCCCTGGCCTTTAATATTCAAAGACCAGAATCTTAAACTTGTGAAATTTTTTACTTAGAATCTATTACAAAAGGAATAGAACAATTTTAAATGTATTCTTGTTGGCAGTTATTTAAAGTTATAGAAATTTCCTGGCATTTGCGAGAATATTTTTAATCCCTCAATGAGGAGATTGGTATTTCTATCCTCATCATAGTCATCATCATATTATCATCATCATTGTCTTAGCTTGATTCAGCTGATTCTTGTCTTGAAATGTGTAAAAATCCAAGATTTTGAAATAGGAAATCGAATTAGACAATTGGACAAAGAACTAAAAGTTCAATCAATAGTATTGTTTTGACTTCTGTTGTAACACATTGATGTGAACAGCCAAGTCAGTATGATGAAGACAATGAGTAGCCTGAGCAATACAATCATGAGGACAAACATGAGACTGAAGAGGAAAATGAGTTGAAAGACGCGAATCAGGAAAATATTGACGATAATGAAGAGTAAAATGAGGAGATTGGTAATATCATCATTGTCTGAGGTTGATACAGTTGATTCCCCTCTCGAAATATAGAAAAGTCCAAGATTTCGAAATAGGAAACCGAATTACTTGGACAAAGAATCACAAGTCCAATTTACATTTCTCTCTGAGGTTGATTATTCAAATGATGCACGATCAATGATTCATGAATAGTACACGTGGCATGGTATTGTTTTCACTCCTGTTGTAACACTCGAGTGATGTAAGCTGCGAGGTCGGTATGACAGTGATTATAGGCTACAAAGCAAATAGGAATAATTATGCTCAAGAAATTGTATTTGCCTATATCTTTGTCTGCACAATTCCAGACTTAGAGGTCGTCCATAAACTATGTTACTAGTTTGAGAGACGAAGAGGGTTAAAAAATAGACCCAAAAATGTTGACGTAGTTCATGGACGGCCCCAAAAAGTCTCCCATCCTTTGCTTTCTTTTTGTAATCCGAAGCAAGGGCCATTGGCTTTGATCGATACGGGCTGGAATCCTAATTTCAAGCAGTCACGTGCAGATGACCGACAAACTTGGAGTACTGCGGCAGGATACAATCCACAGAGAATATTCAACACAATAGGGCTCAGCCCTCGGTTAGCCACATTGATGGAAGCTGGTTCCCGAATAGGCAATAATGGATATCTTCTAGGTTCGGGTGGTATTTAGCGTAAAGGGAATCCTGATCAGCTTCAATGACACCAAGTCTTTACACAAAGTCCTTTATAGAGAAAGCTACCGCAATATAAATCTTCTGGACCACAGCTATAGCAATTTTTCTCTTTCTTTTTGCACCACGGAAAGCGGTCTTTTACCTTCTCATTGCTCGGCTTCCGCGTGAACTGGAAGGGCAGTTGGGCTTATCCAAAAATAAATAAACGGATAGCTCGAGTAACGCTTCGTTAAAATAACTCCGCGGCGGAACTTGAAACCTGTACTCACCGTTGCTGCGCTTTGTAATTTTGCAAAGTACAGTGGTAATCCTTATAATGACTCGACGGAGGTAAATATTGAGATAAGTGAGGTGCAAAAAACCCCAGAAAACAACGCTAGCTTGGAAGAAAATGATGTTTCGATTAAGTGTTTGCACTTTTCAAATAATATTTCTTGACTTAAGGATTCAGGAAAGGGTGTAGAAGGGTGGACAACTTTATCCCCAAGGAAGCCATCCCATGGCGAACTGTTATGTTACCGTGTCACGTACCATCTTGCTTGAAAAAAATACTTGAGACTCGTTGCATCATTTTTAACGAGCTTTCTAAGGATTCCCGGGTATTTATTATCTTATATATATAACAGAAGCAAGATACCATATGCTGAACAAGCTTGCCTCTCTGAATTCGTAAAGTTGAGTGCCGTGAACTGTTTTTGCTACTTTGCACTTGGGGTCAGTCTAAAAATTGATTGATTCCAAAAAGTTTTCTCATACATCATTGATGCGGAGTGACAACTTTTTCTATTGGTCTCGAATGAAAATTCACATTTTTGTATTTTTGGCCTACCCTATATTGTAATAAAGAGGATAAAAATCACTGTAAAGAAGACGATGCGTTGAAAGAGACTAATGAGGAATATATTAAGGAATGTATTGAGGATTACAATGAGGAGGAGTAGGACGGGAATGAAGAATTTGATAACTAGGAGTAGAATGAGGAGAAAAATTAGGTTATGAATGTGCCAAAGAGGAGGAGGAGGAGGAGCATAGGAAAAACATGAGACTTAAGCGAACAATGAGTTGGAAGAGGAAAATAAGAAATTTAATAATGTGAAGCATTAGCAAAAAAGGAGATGCAAGAGGAATATGAGTTGGAAAAGGCGAATGAGGAATTTAATAAAGAGGAGAGGAAGACTGAAGAGTATAAGTAAGAAAAATTGATTCTGAAGAGGAAGTTGAGTTGGAGGGAGTGAACGGGGAAGATAATAAGCAGAAAAGTCATGAGAGTTAAGAGGACGATAAGTTGAAAGAGGCGAACAAGAAATATAGTTTCTACATTTCCCTAGACTAGGCTACTTTTTTGCATACGTGAAGCTGACTGCCCCAAACTTTTTGCTGTATCCTGTGCAAAGGTTGAACAACACCCTCGAAATCTTCAGAAATAGCCGAGAGGACTTCGTCGAGTTTCTAGAGTCCAAGAACTTTACCGGAAGGGTTCACCCCTCAGGGTCGATACGTATCGCGATTTGCCACTCGGCTAGGTTATCGGGGTAGGTATTGAGAGGGTAAGACCATCGAGTCGATCTAGCTTGCGCGTAGGTGTTCTTAACGTCGACCACTACGTCGTGGTAGATAGGGATCATCAAGGCGTGTTCTATCGGTCTGATCTCGGCCACCCTCTAACAACCTCACGTTCGCGGGACATGAAGAGTAGAACAGACGGCCGGGAAGAGAAGAGGATGAAGCTGGGAAGAAGTGAAGGAGAGAACGAAGGGAGAAAGAGATAAAAGACGAAAGAACTGTTGGCGCCGCCAAGCCCTCAACACCGCGAAAGAGAAGGAAGACAGATTGTTAGGAAGAGTGCGAGAGAGTTGGAGTGATACGGGGGTCTATTTTTGTCGGGTGGCGGCGGCGATGGCGGGACAAAAAGCCTGCGGCTTCTACCCTGAACCTCTTTCTTCCTCCCTTCCTTCCACCATCTTTCCTCTTTCTCCTCTTCCTTTTACTCTTTTTACTCCGTGCGCCTATTTTTATGCTGCCGCTTGTTCTTGCCTCTTCCTCTAACTGTATCGCTCTCTCTCCTACTGATGCGCAACTCGGACGCGCACGCGAGCGAGAACGAGATAGCAAGTTGGACTGGCGATGATTCCCGCCGAGCGAGGAGGATAACCGCAGATAGAGAAAGACAGAGAACTTGGTTTGGAAGAGGCGGACTGGCATTAGCGTCGGCTCTAGAGAAAGAGAGACAGAGATAGGGAGAAGTTGATAGTGAGAGGAGGAGAACCGAAACGGGTCGAGGGAAAAGGCTGAGGCCGAGACTCCCTTGACGGCCCGCTACTAATTGCCACCGGCCGCTCCTGGCTACGGGCCGCTGAGCATCGCACCACGCACAAGAGCCGGCATGGTTATGTTTCGTGGGTTATAACCGCGGTTCTATAGCTATGTAGAGCGAGCTCAGTCGCCCGTATGGCACGTAAGTTCATGCGAATTTACCCACGTAGTTGCCTCGTAACAACATGTCTATATCTTTGGACCCTTTCCTTCGGAAAATCGTTTCAATATACTTCAACATTGGACTTTCTCTTCGGATAAAAATATACTCTAGGAAAAAGAAAATACGTCGAATTCAGGAAAATATGGTCTGAAAGAACTGAAAGAAGGTTCCGCTCAGCAGTTACCATCTGCTCTTTGTCAGTAGCATATTCCTTAGCATGAGATTGAGGTTAGTTCTAATGATAACTGCATTCACTGCAGTTTCCGGACATGAAGTCGTAACACGTCCTGCTCAGGATTGATTGGCCAATTACGAGCGCACGAACTATCTGTAGCAGATAGGTTAACATATGACATTAAATCAAAACCTTGATGCCAGAGAGCTCTATTAGAGAGACATAACCTGTTAATAGCTAAGGGTAAGAAAATATAGAAGTATAATGGCTTAAGATTTTTGGGGTACTTAATTATATTAATACGTGAAGTCTTTGTATTCCGTTCTCACCCCATCGTTACGAAACCTCTGTTCCTTTCGTGACTCAGCCGGGCCAAAAGAGCGAAGCCACCCTCGTTGGCCCCTATTCACCCGACTGTGCCGAGCCATATTCAACCAAGCCAACCCAACCCTAACAGCATACTTCGCACCAACACCGGCGAGTGTACTTTCATTGTCGAGGCAGGCGATAATCATCGGGCGCAGCCGGGCAAAGGGTCGAAAGGGGTATGGATTCGAGCCGATATTGGGGTTAGGTTTGGGAGCCATTCGAAGACCGCACCGATCCTTTTTCCCCCTACACCGACCCCAGGGCCTTAATCCTTCATAGCCTATTAGTCTGTCCACTTTGATTTGTTTTCGTGCTCAACCGCGTCGTTCTGGCAAACATCATAGTCCCCCACCACAGATAGACTATTGTGAAGACTAAATAATGACAACTTGTTCGAAATTATAAGCTTCTCTCTTAAACCGGTATCTGGAAACTTAGATTCATCACGAAGATTTAGTAGCCTAGGATTTCTATCCTCTTTGTTCACTCACACCATCCGGAAAAGATTGCCATTTTATTGAAGGAGGAGTGGCTCCGGGAACAACGGTTACGGTTAGCCGAGTCGAACCCTCAAAATCGCAGCGACGAATTATCGACTCAGTTAAACCTATCCTCTACACCTCTTTTGCAGGCTACTCCCTTGGATCTTATTTCTTATTCTCTCTTCGGCGAAACTATACACCGTGGATTCCAATCCTCTCCGCAAAAGACTCCGAGTGTGGTTCGCGCTGATCTCGAATCTACAATCATTGTTCTGCTTGACTCGAAACCCAATTAGAAGTATGAGTAATAGGTCGAAGTACTTATCTTATCAAGCGAGCTATATTGTGCCGCTACAAAAGCATGAGTAAGCTTCTTTTGTAGCTCAACCTCCAGTAATCCGGCTCTCGTCTAACAAGGACAACTTACGTACAAAACACCGTATCAAAAAGTTGCAGTAAAAACGAATCGACCCGAGTCGGTTTCCCTGGAACGTGTTGAGGTCGCATCACTCCACCGCTCTGTTTGAAGCGATACGCACGAGCTGACGTTACCTACCTTACAAATAAGTATGCCCACGTAAGCACTCGAACTGCACATATACCTATATGGAAGTCTCTCGACGGCCCGTACTTGTACGGGACCTTTAGCGGCTCGTGAGTCGCAGTCGGGACGATCAATGACAAACTCTTCGGGTCTCCTTTCCTCTTTTGTAACACCAGCTGGCAATGTCTCTCTCATCCTCTCATGGCTTCGAACATACCCTCTCTCGATCGAGATAGACGCGCGAGAGGCTTAGCGCCGAGAGAGGCGAACACGAGCAGCAGAATTTCTCTCCAGGCATGAGAGAGAAGTCGGGAAAGGAAGACAGAGAATGATGGTGAAGGGGAAGAGATGCTGGTGTACGTGAGGGGAGATCGGGTGGCTCTGTCGCGAGGACTGCGGGATAAGGGGGTCGTTGGGAGGATGAGAGAAAGAGAGGAAAGTACCGGCATAGCCTGTCTGTGCCTCTGCTTCGGAAAGTGACTAATGACTAGCCGAGCAGACCTACTCTTCTGCCACCCAACGTGCCAGAGGGAGACCAACCAGGCTCAGCCTCTCTTCCTTCAACCAACGCAGATATCAGCGGTGCAGGGTCGTTATCTCGCAGCCCTCGACGACGATCAACCATGAAAAATGACTATCGGCAGAGCAGTATTTTACGGGCGTACCGCACATTCAGTTGTGTGCCAACTTTAAACCCTGAGCCCTTCTTACCCATCTACTAGCTACTTTGAATCATAGATCACACTTTTTAAATATTGGACACACATGGTAGAACAAATCTCCCTGAAACACTCCCTGAAGTCTCCTTGGAAAAAGAACTTTCAGAAGCTCTGGGAGAGGGCTAATGCAAAAGTTTTGAGTGCGATGGTACATGCGTAGTTACATGCAGACACTCGGCTTAACGAGGGAGCGAATCGTGGCAAATGGAGCGACGAACGTGTTACGTTTAGTCGTTATTCGTATAACTGGTGAACGTTTCTACGAGCTGGGTAATGCTTGCAGCGGATCGAAGCACGGCCAGAGTTTCTTTTTTTCCCTGTGGCGCACCAGGGATACGCGTATAATTAGACGTAATTAAGCAAGCACCTTATCCGCGCTACTAGCTCTCACCCGACATGAGCTACACGAGATTTCACGTAGTTACTCGATTACTCCTAGCCTCGTGCCAACTTAATTAATTCACGAGCTATCTAGCTTCTCCGAGAGCTGTCCGTCCGACCCTCTCCATTTTCCAATCTGAGATGCGTGAAACGCGATTATTGATAATGGAGTCCGCCTGCGAGATCGTTATCCGGATGGCTTCTTTACCGTTATCACAAATTATACCGAGAGAGTAGCAGTGACGGAGCACTCTTTTATCCGACATTATAATCGAGCAGATGTTGTATTCTTGCTAGACTCTGTTTTTGAATTAGTATGAAACATTGGGAAAAATCTGAAAGTTAGGATACTTGACGATCTGTTATCTATTATTAAGGAAGAGAGAGCAATTCTCAAAGGTCTCGTTTCAGGGTCACAGCACATCTTGACTATCGTCGAGGGGCGAAGTATCCTCGAAAAAGGAAAGAGATATGAATCCTCTTGGGAAGTGTGATATACAACGGTCGCTGAAACTCCCACGGCTTCCGACTGTTTGACTTTTCCCGTCGATCGGACGCGATCGTCTGGAACCAATCGCTTTGTCCAAGTCGAGTGGGATTCCAACTGGACTGAACGATCTGTCGTTAACCCACATAGTTAGGATACCTTCAGCCCATTTGCTCTTTACTGCTTTTTATAGTTTGCTACCCTTTCGAAAAAAGATCAAGTCACTACACCGAAAAAATTCCTTCTACCGGTATACAAGGAATCAACTATTTTGCCTAGTTAGGACATGTGCCGACTTTGCAAACCTCAATTTTTGTAGAGATTACAGTGAACATTTCAGCAGAGAAACTTTTTTTTAATATTGGATAAAATATGTCTTGCAAATGAAGATTTTCCCAACAGTGACACAGAGTTTTGCAATTTGCAGTGGATTAGCGATTATTTCCTGACAAGTGAAATGTTAAATAGCACCATTTACGAGCACTCACAGCAGGAGACCTTGCATGTGCTACTGCTACTCCTGCAACTACGACTTTTTGTCACACTTCTGTTGTCAGTGCCGTTCCTTCTATAACCGGAAAGCAGTTTGTATTTTTCCGAAATAGAAAATAGTTTTTTAAACATTTAAGGGCAGCTGTGATCTCATTGACACTATATGCACAATTTTCAAAAGCCAAAAATGTACAGTTTGCTTCAAGAATTTATCTTCCTACGTTCTCCAGTTTCGGAAATGACATCTATCTACTCTTTTGTTGTTAAAATAATAACCAATTATTTCTGATTATAAAATTTACCATTGTGCATAGAAAGGATAACTTTTTGAGCTTTCACTCCTCAGGGAATAATTGCTAATCAACTGAAAATTTAAAAACTCTGTATCAGTATATAGTCAAGAGCCAGCGACACTGGACCTTGCGTCATCGCGAATATTATTAAATAAAATAGGAAAATTTTAACTATTTGGTTGAAAGTTTATATATTTTGCAGAAAATTCTTCTTCATTGGTACAAACTCAATTTCTTATTTGTTAAAAATCATGTAGTTTTTGGAAAATTTGTCTCTATTAATTAAATTCAACTGTTTTTTATTTTTCATTAGGACCTTTTTTGTTGAAATATTAACTATTACACTTTTCGTTAAAAAATCATCTTTCTAGGTTGAAAATTAAGCTCCTTGGTTGAAAGATAATTTTTTTGGTTGAAAATTAACTTTTTTGTTGAAAATACATACTCTCGAGTTAAAAATTCAACGGTTTTCTAGATAATTCGTCGTTTGGACTTGAAAATTTAACAATTTGATATAAAATTCAACTATTTGGAAAAAAATTAAACTGTTTTGTAGAAAATTATTTATTTTTGTATGGAAAATTAATTCTGCTCAATGAAAACTCTATTATTCCACATATGGTTAAAAATTGATCATTCTTTAACTTGAAAATTCGACTATTTAGTTTAAAAAATTTAGAAACGAAAAAACATAAACTCAAAATTATTCAAATAAAATATGGACTAAAAAAAAAGATTGATGTATTTTGTTAAAAATTCGCCTTTTTCAATAGAAAATTAATCTTCTTGGTTAAAAATTAAACTATTTGGTAAAAAGTTTATGTATTTTGTCAAAAAATTTTTTTGGTTTTAAAATTATTATTTTTCATTTGAAAATAATTTATTTAATGTAATTTTTTTTCGAATTAAGAATTTAAGTTTCAGTTTAAGGGCAGTGGCAAAAAATGTCACATTTGTGTGCATAATAGAACTTACAAAAATTGATTATTTATGAATGTAACATTTTATTATTACATTTTTGTATAAAAACAATTAATTTTCAACCAGGAAAATAGTTGATATTTATACGCAAAAATATATTAATTTTCAATAAAAAACTTTTATATTAAACCAGAAAATAGGAATTTTCAATAAAAGAGTTGAATTTTAAACCAATAAAATTTTTTTAATTAATGAAGGAAAAAATCTCATTCAAAATGTTGAGTTTTCAAGTCATAAAGACGAATTTTCGAAAAAAAGTTGAATTTACCTGACAAAATTATGCATTTTCTACAAAAATAATTTAATTTTCGACTAAAAAGGATGAGTTTTCAACAAAATAAGTGAATTTTCAACTGAAAAAATCAAGTTAATAGCAAAAATGGAATAGCTGCATTTTTAACAAAGAAAATTAATTTTTAGCAAACAAAAAAATGAATTTTCAACCAATTTGTTAAATTTTTAACCAAAGAAATGAACTTTTATCTAAAATGATGCATCTTCAACTAAAAAAAAATTTTAACCAATTAGTTGAATTTTCAACCCAGAATATGAATTTTCAACTAAAAAATATCAATTTTCAACAAAAAATAGAATAGTTTAATTATAAGTTGGAGAAATCAGTTTTTGAACCAAATAAAATAAATGTTCAAAGAAATAGTTGATTTTTTAACCAAACAGATAATTTTTCAACTACAAAGATTAAATTGTTTATAAAAAAAATTTCGATGAAAAGTGGAATAGTTAAATTTTTAGTTAAAAAAATGATTTTCTAATTTAAAAAAATATATAATTTTCAACCGAAGAAATAAAATTTTAACCAAAAAGATCAATTTTCTACCAAAAAAGAATAATTTTTAACAAAATACATGAATTTTAAAGAAAATAATTCAATTTTTCATGGAATTTTCACTCTAATAGTTGAATTTTCAATCAAAAAGGTTATATTGCTACCAAAAAAAGACAAATTTTCAACAAAAAAGATGAATTTCCAACTAAAAATATAAATTTTCAACAAAAAGTAGAATAGTTTATTATTAATTTACAAAAATAAGTTTTTGACCAATTAAAATAAATTTTCAGCGACATAGTTAAATTTTCAACCAAACAGATTGAATGGCTACAAAAAAAAATGTTGGCAAAAAATGGAATAGTTCAATTTTTAGTTAAAAAAATTAATTTTCAATTATTTTCTACCAAAAAGATTGAATGTCTATAACAAAAATTCGATTATTTTTCAATAAAAAAACTAGTTTTATGCCAAAAAGAGTCATTTTTATCCAAATACATGAATTTTCAACAAAAATTTTGAATTATGAATGAAATTTTTAACCTAATAGTTGATTTATCAACCAAAAAGGTGAATTAGTTACCGAGAAGATTAATATTCTATCACGAAAGACATAGTTCCAACAAAATACAGAAATTTTCAAACAAATAGATGAATTTTAAACTGATGAAGATTCATGTTCCAAAAAACATGATATAGTTAAAATTTCAGTTAAAACTTTAATTTTCAATAAGTAAACTAATTTTGAACCAAATAGATTAATTTTCTACCAAAAAAGATCAATTTTTAATAAAATACATGAATTTTCAACAAAACAGTTGAATTTTCAACTGAAGAAGATAAATGTTTAAACAAACATCGAATAGTTAAATTTTAAGTTAAAAAAATGTCAACAAAATAGTTAAATTTGGAACAAAGAAGACGATTTTTTGACAAAATACTTCCACTTTTTTTATTTACTATATATAAATTATTTACTATGATTTTAAGAATCAAAATCATATTACAGATGATGTAATTTCAAATAAAAAATATTGCTTATAATAAAAAAATTTGGAAACTGATAAAAAACGTTTATTTTAACAATGTTTTTTTGCAAATTAAAATTCTTCTTACTATCGCTTCTTACCAATTTTAAAGAAATGATAGAATGATAAAATTTACAAAACAGAAGTTACTACTGAATTCGGAAACTTAGAATATGCAGTTCCTGAAATTAATATAAAAATTATTCGTTGCGTAACTTATTTTTAAAAGCGTTTTTAATGTAGTGAAATATATATTTTTTTTTTACGAAAATGATTTGTATTTTAGCCCAGATGGTTCACTTTGGCAACCGAAATCGCATTCCCGAATTTGCAGTGATCACTTCGTAGGGAATGAAAGATCTGAAAATCCGTTCAATCCAAATTACTATCCAACTATTTTTCCAGATGTTTACAAGAAACCTATTGTCAACGCTAAAGCTGCTGTAAATCGGTTAGAAATACTCATTTTGTGTTTTTTTTATTACTTTTTAAATTCTTAATGTTCTGTTAGTATTTAGTTTCTTATTCAAAATATTCTGAATTGTATTTTACCTTGAAGAAATTCATAAATAAACGATCAAATTCATTTTTCAGGCATAATCGTTCCAAAAAAGGATTGGATGAGAGTATCTCTAGTTTAGACACTCATCATGAAGTATCGATACAGACAGATGATATTTATTGGGGTGAATATCGAATTTGTGCAAGAGATTTTCTGTCAGGTAAGTTTTAATTTTTTTTTCTGAAAAAAATTATAGGGAAGAGTTGGTACGTTTGGGCAAGTCAATTTAAAAATATAAAATCAAGTATATAAGCTTTTTTTGACTCCAGTGAACTTTGTCGAAATTTATTCAACATAAAATAAATTTTTAGTTACCTAAAATTCATAAAAATAAGTTTTTCAAGACTGAAAGTAAAAATTTGGGTTTTATAATACAGTTGAAGTATTTATAAGACTTTTGATAGCCTCTTTTTTATAATAAAAACGTTAAGAAACTTCAAAAATTAATAATATCGCAGAAAGTGAAAACGGATAATTTAAACTATTCTCTCTATAATTTCATGCTTTATTAATACTTAAAATTCAAAATGTCAGTGTACAAAAGTTACCAACTCTCCTCTAAAGTTTCTGCAATTAAAAGTTTGGAATGAAAAGTATAATGTAATAAAAAAATACTTTTTTTCAGGTAAAGTTTTAAAAATTCAGTATTTTATTACTTATTAATGGCAATTAATTTTATAAATGTATTAATTATTGATTTCGTTTTAAAGCTTCCGAATGTTTTGTAGGTCGTCCAGCTATATTAGAAGATCAAAATAATCCTGATTGGGTGCCCTCTCAGAATTTGGGTAACAAAGAAGAAAGACTTGAGACGGGGGTATGGATTTTACAATTGAGCGTTTATTTAGTCGTTAAAGTACATGTAAAGGAGGAAAATATGGACCAGTGTTTTTCTTTGCTGTTAATTAATTATTATTGCTCAGCTCAGTGAGCTTAATCATAAACGGTCCGCCAACAAAAATATAAGAAATCAGTGCGCAAATGTATTTTTTATACTTGAAAAATATTATTTATAAATTTATCACTTTAACGTTTATAATATTTATATAAAAAGTCTGATGCATTTGCCCTTTTTGCAGCTGATATGGAAACAATCAACAATCGTGGAAATTTTTAAAATATTCGAAATTTCGGAAATATGGTAAATTTCGCATTATTTTGGAAGATTTTTTAATTTTCCGAAGTTTTTGGAACTTTCTACCATCGTACAAAATAATTCATAATTTATCATAATTTTTTTAAATTGTAAGAATGATAAAAAATACTTTCATATTTTGAAGAAAAAAATAAGAATATTGGAAGCAGAAAAGTTAGGACATTTTGAAGTCTCTGAAAGGACTTGGAAATTTTTAAATCAATATCAACAATTCCGGAAATTCGTACAATCGTGAAATTTGTTTAAATCTTCGAAATTTCGAGAAAAAAAATTAAACAATGAAGGCCCAAATACTCGCGGAATAATTGGATCTGATAAGAAAAATGGAAAATTGCTAAAATATTGAAAATTTCGCATTAATTTAGATCATTTTTCAATTTTTTGGACAATTTGCAATTTTTCAACATCCTACATTTCAGACAGAAAAACCCCCCAAAAAAAGGTCTAGCTTTTTTTGGGGAAAATAAGCTTTTATTATGAAACCGAATTCAACATGGGAGATTTGTACAAAAAAGATTGATTTTTTTTTCAAAAAAAAATTCTAAAAAATTTATTTTATTGGTCGAGGTTAATTTGTTATAAAAAAAAATAAAATGAATGAAATTTGTGATTTAAAAAAGAAGAATTGAATATTACAAAAATCGGATTTAAATTTTTAAATAAAACTTGTGAATTTGGGAAATCAGTTTTTGGTTGGAATTTCGAAGCTTCCGGAATCCGAAATTCCAAAATTTCGAATTTACAATTTACAATTGTTAAAATTGTCGCAATTTTTAAATCTACAATTATCAGGAATTTCGAATTTTCGAATTTGATATTTATTATTTTGGAATCTCTTGGACATTTGAAGATTTCAGGTATCCAAAAATTGAAAATTCGCAAATTTGTGAGCCTCGATTTTTAACTTACGATTCTTTAACCTTGAAAATGATGAAATTTGGGATTTCTGGGAATTTGCTGTTCTACAATTTTTAATTCATTATCTGGAATTTCAAATTTTGCATATGTTCAAAATTCAGCAAATTTTCGAAATTTTTCAAATTTGAAATTCGCGATTCTACAATATTGGAAATTTTGAATATTATATTTTTTTGTTAAAATTTGTATTAAGTTGAAAATTTAACTGATTTTTATTAATTCGTCTTTTTGAGTTGAAAATCCAACTGTTTTACAGAAGATTCATTTTTTGGCTTGAAAGTTCAACAATTTGGATGAAATTTTTGTTTTTGACTGAAAAATCTTTATTTGTTAGAGATTCCTCTTTTTGGTTGAAAATTTAACTATTTTGTTCAACATTCTTTTTTTTTTAGATGAAAATAAATCTTTTTGACTAAAAATTTAATTATTCTACGTTTGGTTGAAAATTTATCTTTTTTAGTTGAAAATTTATATTTTCATTTGAAAACTCGTCTTTTGGGCTTTAAAATTCAAGAATTTGGTTGCACTTTTTTTCTTCACTGAAAAATCTTTCTTGGTTCAAAATACCAAATCTTTTGTTTAAAAATTCGTCTTTTTGATTTAAAAGTTCATCTCTTTTGGTAAATATTTCTTTTTTTTTTTTTTTTGTTAAAAATATAACGGTTTGTTTGAAAATTATTTTTTTTTTGTTGAGAATTCAATTATTTGGTTGAAAATTCATCTTTCTTGGTTCAATTCAACTGTTTTTGATTTAAAATAAAATTCTTTTTTAGTTGAAATACCAAATATTACATTTTCTTCTGAGAATTCATCCTTTTTTTTTTTGAAAATTAAATTAATTGATTAAAAGTGAAACTGCTTTGTTAAAAATGTATTTTTTTGTTTGATGATTCATTATTGCCAGGTATTAAATTTTTTGTTTAAAATTCGTCTTTTTCGGTAGAGAATTCTTGAAATTTTTGGTTTTTGACTGAAAAATCTTTATTTGTTAGAAATTCGTCTTTTTGGTTGGAAATTTAACTATTTTTTTCCAAATTCTTTTTTTTTCTAGTTAAAAATAAATCTTTTTTGACTGAAAATTTAACTATTCTACGTTTGGTTTAAAATGTATCTTTTTTAGTTAAAAATTTATCTTTTTATTTGAAAATTAAACTATTCGGTTGAAAATTTAACTGCTTGGTTGTAACTTAACATTTTTGTTAAAAATTCATATTTTCGGGTTGAAACTTGAACTGTTCTGTAGAAATTGGCTAAAAATTTTACGCTTTGTTTGAAAATTAATTTGTTTTTGTTGAGGATTCAACTATTTTGTTGAAAATTCATTTTTTTTTGGTTCAATTCAACTGTTTTTGATCTAAAACTAAAATCTTTTTTTTTCAGAAATGTCAACTATTACATTTTTGGTTGAAAATGCGTCGCTTTTGAAGAAAATTCATATTTTTGGTTAAAAAATGATCTCTTTGGTTTAAAATTAATTTTGTTGGGTTAAAAATTCATTTATTTTGTCAAGAATTCAGACTTTTTGGGTAAAAATTGTACTATTATGTTGAAAATTCAACTTTTTCTTTTTTAATTCATCTTTCTGGGTAGACAATTCAACTATTTGTTAAAAAATGCATATTTAAGGGTTGAAAATTCAACCCTTTTACAGAAAATTCATCTTTTGGCGTAAAAGTTTAATGATTTGGATGAACTTTTTTTTTTTACTGAAAATCCTATGTTTGTTAAAAATTCGTAATTTTTTTTCAACTAAAAATGTAACTATTCCTTGTTTGGCTAAAAATTTATCTTTTGCAGTTGAATATTCAACAATTCGGTTGAGAATTTAACTATTTGGTTGAAAATTAAACTCATTGGTTTAAAATTAAACTATTTTGTTGAAAATTCGTCTTTTTAGCCGAATTCAACTGTTTTTTATCTAAAATTAAAATCTTTTTTTTTTTTTTTGAAATGTCAAATATTACATTTTTTGTTGAAACTTTGTCTTTTTTCGTAGAAAGTTCATCTTTTTGGTTTAAAATTAATCATTTCGTTTGAAAATTTAATCAGTTGGTTAAAAATTCATCTATTTTGTGGAGTATTCATAATTTTTTGTCAAAACTTTTATTATTAGGTAGAAAATTCAAATTTTTTTAAATAGTTTTTTTTTCATAGAAAATACAAATATTTAATTGAAAATGAATATTTTCGGGTTGTAAGTTCAACTCTCTTGTAGAAAATTCGTCTCCGGCTCAAAATTCAACCATTTGGTTAAATACTTAGCTATTTTGTTGAAAATGCAATATTCTTTCTTAAAATGTTAGGAATTTGAAGCGTTTCACATTGAATTTAATATAGTACTCACATTAATTCGATTAAAAAGAATTTATTCCCTTACTGTTGTGAAAAATCTCCTTATCTCCTCCATTGTTAGATCATTGTGGCCTTTGAAGCCTGTTATCGATATAGTTGAATAAATATGCTTTGGCTTCTCATAATTTATGAGAGTGTGTGTGTATGTGGGGGGGGGCATGCAAAAGGAGTGTAATCTAAGATTAGAAACATTCATGTCTATTTTTGTATTAAAATAAAAAAAAGAAACAAAATGTTAGAACATTTATCCTTGTTTAATTTCATTTAGAATCGAAAATTCCTACTTTCCGCCCTTGGTACATAATGTACACTATTCCCCTACATTTTCCGATAATAATAATATAAATTAATAATTAGGATCATTTTTTGCTTGCAGCAGTCACAACCCACACAGAACTTAGAAAATAATCGAACAATGGGGCCACAAAAAATTATCGTCGATTGTGATGCTGGGACTGATGATGCTTTGTCTCTGATTTTACTCATCGAAGCCCATAAGTTGAAGGAAATTGAGATTATGGCTATTACATGTGTTGCTGGAAATACTACTTTGGAGAATGTAATTGCAAACGTGTTCAGGACTTTAACCGCTTGCAATGCACTTCATGTAAGTAAAGTTTATTATTAAAAAAAAAAAACAGTGTGTGGCAGTGGGGCCACACGGCAGAAGTGAAACTTTATGGATTAACTTTGAAATTTTTCGTGAGGAATCATCGTGAGTTTTGAGAAGATCGCATAGTAAGAGAGTGCAGAGAAGGATATCCCCACTACTGCATGGCAGTAGTGGGGATATCGAAGAGAAGTCTTTAGAGCAATTGCGAATCGCCGCATAAAAGGAAGACGCGAATAGAGAGAGAAAGTATACTTGTGAGAGAGAGACAGATACTTCCGTTCGTTCGGTCGGTCGTTTTTTTTCAAATCACTCCCGTCCCAAAAGAAGTTTCACTTCAAAAAACTAAATTTATATATTAAAATGTTTTCAAAATGAAATAAAAAGATTAAATAAGATAAGAGACCGTACTTAAATTAAGGTAAACCTATGGGGGGGGGGGTCATCGAGAGATTTTTGGAAATTCGCAAATAAAACAAGTAATTCACGGTAATTGTACAGAAATTTAATATGAATTTAAGTTTACGCGCCAGAGAAACCTGGTGAGTGAAAAACGAACCTAGCCAACAATTTTTTTAAAGTCAGTGATTTTTATTGATCAGGAGAAAGTCAGGGATTTGGCCAAAAAAAATCTGGTTAAAGTCAGGGAATTTCTATGACTTTAAACAACTGGCATGAAGAATAAATTTAACATTTTTTAATTTTAATTTGAAATTGTTTTATTTCTTTTATAAAAGATTCTAGGTTTAAAATTTTACAAGTTTAAGATTTTGGTATTTGATTATTAATCGTCAGGGAAAATTAAAAATTTGTCAGAGAAAAGTTAGACAATTTTTATAAGCTTCCTTCTGAAGATTATCTTTTTCGTTATAAATTTTATTATTATTTCGAAAATTCAACAATTTTGTGAAAAAGTCATCCTTTTTGGTTGAAAATTCAACTGCTTTGTTGAACATTTGTCTTTTTGGGTTGAAAATTCAACTATTTCGTAGAAAATTTACTTTTTTGTTTAATATTCATAATTTGACATTGAAAAGTCAAATGAAATCTTTTTTGGATGAAGATTTAACTATTTTTTTGAAAATTTGTCTTTTTAATTTAAAAATTCATCTATTTTAATAGAAATTACATCTTTCTTGATTAAAAATGAAACTGTTTGGTTGAAAATTCAACTGTTTTTTTAAAAAGTCATTCGTTTTGGTTGAAAATTCAACTATTTCGTAGAAAATTTACTTTTTGTTTAAAATTCATAATTTGGTGTTGAAAAGTCAAATGAAATCTTTCTTGGATGAAAATTTAACTATTTTTTTTGTTGAAAATTTGTATTTTTAATTAAAAATTTCATCTCTTTTAGTATAAATTACATCTTTCTTGGATAAAAATGCAACTATTTGGTTGAAAATTCAACTATTTTGTTAAAAAGTCATTCTTTTTGGTTGAAAATTCAACTTTTTTTTTTAACATTTGTCTTTTTGGGTTGAAAATTCAACTATTTCGTAGAAAATTTACTTTTTCACTCCGCTGGGATTCGAACACCAGGTCAACTAATTTCCGGTCAGGTGCTCTAACCACTAAGCTACTAGAGAGATCATAGGAACTTTTGTTATAAAATTTATTTGAATGAAGAACAAATTTTGTCTCCTGACAAAGTCTTCTAACAAATAAAGTTCTTTCTGAGTCACTAGCAGTCGATTTCATAATAAATAACAAGATCCATTTGTTGAATGAAAGAATCATCTTCCAACTAAAATAACAAATTAGAACAATGTTTTCCATAAAATCAGCCTGAACAGGTCTCTTAAAAATTTAATCAACTTCAATTTGAAAAAAGAAATTTTGAAATCGGTTACGAAATACCATCGTCGGAACATTTTGAAACGAAAATTTCACTTTTTCCTCAATGTGCCTTCTCATTGAGAAAACAATCGACCTGCTTGATTTGTTTCTTGACTTTCTTCTTGCCCGGCCCGGGGCACCTTATCGGCACCGGGGTGTAACGAAGATTGAAAAATTTAATTAGTTCGAGAATTCCGTGACGTTATGCGGCCAAGAATCGCGGAGGCAGCTATTTTGCCCTTTAAGTAAGTTCCACGAAGCTCGAGTCGAGATTCATTGGGAGTAATTACAGTGGTTTGGTTCAACTTGGTAAACCGCGATTTTTGCCCCAGAGTCGTTCGGTCGCATTATCTTCAGTTGGAAATGGTCAAGCGATAATTCAGGGCCACCAGAGCAGGCAAATATCAACTTCTTCATAAATTCCTCCACCTTTAATCAAATTTGCCACTTGTACCTCTGCACACTCAAAAGAACAAGATCATTATTTGTTCAATCATTTGACATTTTTGTAACATTTTTCACAAAGTGGCCTTTTTCATCGAGAAAAGATTCCCGGTAATTAAGAATTTTCAGGGTCATACAAAAAATAGTTTAGGATAGACAGCAGTTAATACAATGGCTTTTCTTATTGCCTTATTCGGTTTATTAACCATTTTTTAAACTAAAATAATTGTTATCGATTTTTTTTGCTGAAATAAACAGAACGAAGCGTATTTTTCCCATTTTAGACAAAAAGAAATTTTTTTGAAAATATTGAGATTATTTGAATTTTGACGCTTTTTCAAAAACAAAAACAAATTTTTTCTTTCCCTGACCAATTTTTTCATGATGAACGTTGTGTTTTTCGTATCTGCATTTCTCTCATATTATCCCTTTTTCAGCTCAAAAGTGTTTTTCTAAGTTCTGAGCGAAAATAGATCCCCTTTTTCAGTTTGAGAGTGTTTTTTTATGTTCCAGACAAGAAAAGAACCCCTTTTCTAGTTCAAAAGTATTTTTCCATTTTTCAGACAAGACTAAAACCCCTTTTCCAGCTTAAAAGTGTTTTTCTACGTTCCTGGTACAAATGCAACCTAAGCTTCAGGTGTAAATGGAATCCTTTTTCAGCTTAAGTATGGTTTACTTGAGTTCTCGGTAAAAATAGATCCCCTTTTCCAGTTCAAAAGTGTTTTTCTATTTTTCAGACAAGAATAGAACCCCTTTTCTAGTTTAAAAGTGTTTTTCCATTTTCCAGATAATAATAAAACCCCTTTTCCAGCTTTAAGTGGTTTTCTACGTTCCTGGTACAAATGCAACCTCTGCTTCAGGTGTAAATGGAATCCTTTTTCAGCTTAAGTATCGTTTACCTGAGTTCTCGATGAGAATAGATCCCCTTTACCAGTTTAAAAGTGTTTTTATATTTTTCAGACAAGAATGGAACCCTTTTTCCAGTTCAAAAGTATTGTTCTATTTCCCTGGTGCAAATGAAACCCACTCCCCAGATCAAAAGTATTTTTGTAAATTCCTAGTGTGAAAGGAAGCCCCTTTCCAACTTAAAATGTTATTCTATGCTCCTAGTGAAAATAGAACCCCTTTTTCATATCAGAAGTATTTTTCTAAATTCCTGGTGTAAATTGAACCTCTTTTCTATCTTGGAATAGGGTTAACCTAATTATTTGATGTGAACATAACCGCTTTCCTAGTTGAAAAGTTTTTTCTATGTTCAGGGTATAAACGTAAGTCCTTTTATAGCTCAATGTAGGGTTAGCCTAAGTTTCGGGTTTTAATAGAACCCTTTTTCAAATTAAATGTGTTTTTCTAAGTCCTGTGTGAAAATGTAACCCATTTTACAGTTTGAAAGTGTTTTTTTATTATCCAGACAGGAACAGAACCACTATTTCAGCTCAAAAGTATTTTTCTATGTTCCTGGTGCAAATGGAATCTAAGCTTCAGATGTAAATGAGATCCCTTTTCAGCCTCAATTAGTTTTTCCTAATTTCCGGGTGAGAATAGAACCCATTTTCCAGTTCAAAAGTAGTTTTCTATTTCCCTGGTGCAAACGGAACCCCCTTTCCAGATCGAAAGTATTTTTGTAAGTTCCTGGCGTTAAAGGAACCCCCTTTCCAACTTCAAAGTGTTTTTCTATGTTCCTGGTGTAAATGGAATCTTTTTTGTAGCTTAGAATAGGGTTAATCTAAGTATTGGGTCTGAATAAAACCCCTTTTCAAGCTCAAAAGTTTTTTCGATGTTCAGGGTGTTAATGTAAGTCTTTTTGTAGCTCAAAGTAGGGTTAGCCTAAACTTCGGGTTTGAATTGAACTCTTTTTCAGCTTAAGTGTGTTTTTCTAAGCCCCGGGTGAGGATAGAACCCCTTTTCCAGCCTAAAACTGTTTTTCTTTGATCCTCATACAAACAAAACCCCCTTTCCAGACCAAAAGAATTTTCATAAGTTCCAGGGGTGGAAGGAACCCCTTTTCTAGCTAAAAATAGGGTAATCTATGTCCCGGGTGTGAATAAAACCCCTTTTCCAGATAAAAAGTGATTTTCTACGTTTCGCGTGTGAATGGAACCCCATTTACAGATCAAAAAAAGGCTAAACTAAATTCGGGGTGCAAATACAATCTCTCAAATGTGTTTTTATGTGTTTCTGGAGCCAATGGAACCCATTGACGAGATTGAAAGTTTTTTTCTAAATTCAAGGTGAGAATCAAACCCCTTTTCCAGCTAAAAAGTGGCTTTGTACGTTTAGGTGTGAATGGAACCCCATTTCCAGTTTAAAGTAGGGTGAACCAAACGTAATCCCTTTTTTGTTCAATTATGCTTTTCTAAGTTCCAGGTGTGAACAGAACCCCCTTTCCAGTTCAGAAAATTTTTTTAACTTGTAAAAGTGTCCGAATTATGAAAAAAGCTTGTGCTTAAAAAAGGATAAAAGAAGAATAAAAAATACAAAAGAAAAAATAAGAGGGAAGGGAATTTGGAAGTTGCCTTGATTTTCTTTTCTCTTTTTTTTATTGTATTTTTTTGTTTTTATAATTTTTATGAAGACAGTTAAGAGTGTGTTGTTCAAATTGGATCATTATTTTCTCGTTTGTTTACTTTCCAAGAATTTTTTATTTAAATCTGAATGTTGGATGTTAAAGCTGAATTTAAATTAAAAACCCCTTTGCCGACTTGAAGTGGTTAATTAAATGAAAATCGAAATAGAGTTCAAATACATTGTTTACCTGAGATTGGCAAGTGTCTTCCAGGAGGCTAAATTAAAAGAGTTTTTCTAAGATCCGGTTTTGAATGGAACCCCTTTTCCAACTCAAGAGTAATTTTTAATTTCCAGGTGTAGTTGAAACCCCTTCTCCAACTGTAAGTGGTCGATAAGTTTAAAAATCGAAATAATGAATATTTATCACGGACATGAACCACTTGGGCTGTTGGAAGCTCTTGAGGTCGGTAAGGTAGGAATTGCGATCCGGAGCTCCGTCTGCCTATCTATTTTGACTGGTTTGAAAATCAAAATAGAGTACAAATAAATTATTTACCTGAGATTGGCAAGTGAATATTATTTAAGGAGGCTGAAGTCAAAGAGTTTTTTTAATTTTCGGTTGTGAACGCAACCTCTTTTCCAGCTCAAGAGTAATTTTTAAATTTCCGGGTTTAGTTGAAACCCCTTCTCCAACTATGAGTGCTCGATAAGTTTAAAAATCGAAATGATAAATATTCAGCACGGACATGAACCACTTGGGCTGTTGGAAGCTCTTGAGATCGGTAAGGTAGGAATTTTGATACAGAGCTCTCCCTGCCTATCTACTTTGACTGGTTTAAAAATCGAAATAGAGTACAAAAATATTGTCTACCTGAGATTGGTAATTAGATATTTATATATTTATTAAGGGTCGCTGAAGGTACACATAGGTAACTTAATCCAGACCTTGAGTCTCGTGTCGAGCCACGTGTCGTCTTCGCCGTTGGGCGCGCTATTTTGAAAACCTTATGCTAATGATGACCACTTGCGACATGAATGCCGGTACTTTCGTACGGAACGATTATATGCGATTCGTAAAAATTATGCAAAATACAGCGTGGCCTGGAAGAAACTCGCGTGTGAGGTGGGACTGCCGAGGGTGTATAAACTGAACGCGAAGCCACGTGTCCGATGAGGGAATGCAAATGATAACTTCTTGAGGGTTAGATGATGTTCCCTTTGTCGGCCCGGCAAAATCGGTCGAAATTATATGTACTAGCAGGTAGCTGCCACGCTTGCACCCCTCAAAAATGTGATACGATAGCGAGCACGTGGTACCAAGTAATGACAATATAATAAATCTGGAAATGAGAAACTTAACTTTTAAGATTATTTCTTAAGGGGGAATTTGTGTCACTCAGGGATTTTTGGTTTTCTTGGGGTTGAAGGCATTATTATATGCATTGTCCAGTGTGTACCATTGGCCCCTATGGAAGCATTCACATATTACGTGAAGCTTTTTTCAGAGATTTTTGACTCCACCAGTAATTTTTTTTGAATCTGAAACAATTTTAGTGGCAATTCAGAAACAATGTGAAGGGTACCATTTTGTACAATTAATTTTTTTATTCTGAAGCACTACCCTAGAATATATTCTATAATTTGTTTAAAAAACTTGACCTAAATTTAAAGATTTATTTCCAATTAATATTGCGTTACATTATGATTTTTTTATTCTGGAACATAAAATACAAAGTAACAGTTGTCCTGATTTCAAACTTTTCTATAATAGATAAATATCTTTTTTCCCATATTGAAACCATGGCTTTATGATATAATAAAACAGTGAATAATATATAATATAACTGGAAATATTCAAAGAGGAAATTCTGTTGGTTGAAATTCATTTTTCTATTATTTGATCACTGATTATTATAGGGGAGATTAATACGTACTGGGTACCGGTAGACACTGGATAATTCTAATTTCCTCGTAATAGAAATGATATTAATGAACTAATAATTGTTTACATGAAATTAAATCTAACGAATTTTTGTTAGAACATATTAGAATTCATTAATATAAATTTATTGTAAAAAAATATGCATTATCCAGTGTGTACCAGTCGCCCCTATGGGAACATAAAACATAATGAGTTAAAACTATTTGATACTAGTATGAGAATACTTTTAATTAAATTCTCTAGACAATTTTTTCAATTGAGAAAATTGATATAATTTAGAGATTAACTTTAAAGAATTTTTTTCCTGTTGTAAAGAAATTTCCCCTTTTATAGTTTTTTCCCCTTAAATTTAAACTGAAATAATAAAATCCAATAAGAAATTCTTCCTATTACAGATAAATCCTACTCTTTGGCTAAAAATAAATTTTTTTGGTGAAAAATTCATCATTTTTTTTTTAATTCTTTTTTTTAACTGAAAATTGAACTACTCCATTTTTGATTGAGAACTTTTTTTTTTGTTAGAAATTTAATTGTTTGATTTGAAAATGTATCCTTTTTAGACGAAAATTCAACTACTTGGTTAAAAATTGAACTCCTTTGATAACAATTTGTTTAGTTGATGATTCATCATATAATATCATTTCTTTTTAAATTGATTTTCTGCACTGAAAATACAACTATTCAGTTTGTGGTTCGAAATTGATATTTTAAATTGAAAATTGATCTTTTCTGTGTGAAAAGTCCTATATTTTGTTGAAAATCCGTCTTTTTCGTTGAATTCATATGTTTTTAAGTAAAAATAAAAATATATTTCTGTTCAAAATTTAATAATTTGGTCATAAATTACCTTTTTTCTTTAAAATTCATATTTCCGGTTAAAAAAATTCCACAGTTTGGTATAAAATAAAAATATTTGTTTAAAAATTAACTTTTTTCTTGAGAGTACATATTTTTGGTTAAAAATGCATCATTAGTTTTTCAAACTGAAAATGTAATAATTCCACTTTTTTTTAACAATCTTTTCTAATTGAAAAATCAAGTATTTTGTTAAAAATTCGCCTTTCTTGATTGAAAATTACCGTTTTTGTTGCAAATTGAATTTTTCGATTGAAAATTCAACTACTGATTACAAAATGAAACTATATGGTCTCAAATTACACTTCTTATTTAAAAATTTTACTATTTTGTGGAAATTCATCATTTTGGTTAAGGATTCAACTATTTTGTTAAGAATTCCTCTTTTTTAGTTGAATTCAACAGTTAGAAAATACGTTTCTGAAATTTAAAACAAAAATTTTTTCAAACTTAAAATCTAACGATTCCATTTTTGGTTGAAATTTTTGCTTTAATCATTTTAAATGAAAAATTGATCTTTTTTAATTCAAAATTCAAGTATTTCGTTAAAAATTCATCTTTCTGCAATACAAATTAACTTCCTTCTTGAAAATTCTTCTCTTCCGGTTCAAAATCCAACTTTAATTCTAAAACATTCAAATTTTTAGTTTGAAAATTCATTTATTTGGTTGAGGATCGGACTATTTTGCGAAAAAAGTCCTCTTTTTCCATCAAATTCAATAGGTTGATTATTAATCGTTTCTCTAAATTAGTTTTCTCAACTCAAAATTTAGGAAATTAATCTTCTCGTTTAAAAATTTATCTTTTTAGGTTGAAAATTGAACTGTTTGGTAAGTAATTGTACTATTTTGTTAAAAGTTCAATTATTTTGTTCAAAATGTATCTATTTTTTAGAAGTAGACTGGTGAAAAAATGTAACTGTTTTTTGAAAAATTCGTCTTTTTGGATCAAAAATTCATCTTTTATGTCAGAAAACTTATCTTTCTTGGTTGAAAATTTATCACTGTTGGCTAAAAAGAATTTTTTTTTTGCGAAAATACAACTCTTTTCTAACAAATTCGTCTATTTGACTTGCAAATTCAAATATTTGGTTAAAAATGCATCTAATAAATTTCGTTGTCGATAATATTAGTCTTTAATGCATCGTCACGGATTAAAATCTGAGTTTTTCATCAGAGAACTGTCACGTTAAGGCAGACTCCCCCTCACCATTAGGAGTGTCACGTAATATGTGAACGCTCCCCAAACTATATTAAACATGCCATTAATATACTATCTTCCGCTGAGTAGAAAATTTCAAATATGAGAAGAAATCGACTAGAAAGACTTTTGGCTAAAAATCAACCCTTTTGGCGAAAATACAACTCTTTTCTAAAAAAATCGTTCATTCGACTTGCAAATTCAACTATTTGTTTGAAAATGCAACTAATAAATTTTGTTGTCGATAATATGACTCTTTAATGTATCGTCACGGATTGAAATCTGATTTTTTGATCAGAGAACTACCACGTTAAAGCAGACTCCCCCTCGCCATTAGGAGCGTCACGTAATATGTGAACGCTCCCCAAACTATATTAAACATGTCATTAATATACTATCTTCGGCTGAGTAGAAAATTTCAAAATGACGAAAAAAATCGACTAGAAAGACGAGCATAAAATTAGTATGCCATTCGTAATAAATAAAAAATAAAAGCAAGATAAAGAATTCGCAAATTTTCAAGGAAGGCCAGAAGAACTGTAGCAAGTTTCGAAAAGTGGGACAGAAGCGGCGAGTGTTTCATCCCCCTCGCAGGTAGAAATTAGCATGCGGTCGGGAATTTTGTCTCTTTTTTTCGCTGTTGGACACTCGTTTATTTGTCTTTAATCCCTTTGCTTTGCTTGGTCGAGCCGCGGTCAACTTTGAGGTGGCGCGGCGGCATCGGTCGATCGCATCTTGCATGGTCCGAACCTTGGTTCGTGGTTCCTTTCGTTCTGTCCCAGGCCATATGTTACCCGATACTCCGAAGCTATTAATTATATCGATCTATATAGGCTGGGTAGTTAGTCGCATTCGCTAACCGAGATCTCTCTCTCTCTCTCTCTCTCTCTCTCTCTCTCTCAATCTATCTATTTCTCTCTCTCTCTCTCTCACTCTCTCTCTCACTCTCGTAGGCTTTATGATGCGACCCCTCTGCCCCCAACCCCCCTCACTGTGTCCTGACCTCCCCTGACAATCGCAGGGTGAGAACGTAAAAAAAAACCTCGTATTGCACAGAAATACATAAAACCCTGCTTCGTCCATAGTGTACGTCGCGAAGCATAAATCATTAGGCCGTGACGTGGAGAAGCTATTATGTGACTCATGGTTGGGGTTAGGAATAAAAAAGTGTGCACCAGGGGTGAAGCATAACCGTCCCGTGCATTGCGGAATTTCGTCACTATTTCATCTCTCGAGGGTTCCTTTGTCAACATTTTTCTTAAGAATGAAAACACCCCCAAGGACGCGAAAATGTTAGAGGAACGTCAAATTAGTTGAGAAATCTTGATGATTCTGGGACTTGGGTTTATTGATGATCCAATCTTAGTCTTGGTTCCTGGATTTTTTTTTAATTTTTGAGTTCAGGGGAAAAGTAGAGAGAGAATAATTGTGATAATGGGATTTAGTTTATGAGTTACATGATATTTTCTGTAGTTGATAAATCTTGATTACTCGAGGAGCGTGTTTTGTTGATGATTCAATGTTGATCATGGTTCCCAGATCATTTTGAAAAGTATCGAGTGCAGGGGAAAAGTACAGAGTGAATAATTATGATAATGGGAATTAGTTAATGAGTTTCATATTTTCAATTGGTGAGAAATCTTGATTATTATGGGAGCTGGTTTTATTGATGATAAGTAAGTATAAGTAAATGATAAGTAAGTAAGTCTTGGTTCCTAGATTTTTTTAAAAAGACTCGAATTCAGGAGAAAAGTACAGAGCGAATAATTATGATAATGCGATTTAGTTTATGAATGAGATATTTAGATATTTTCAATAGTTGATAAATCTTGATTACTCTGGGTGCTTGTTTTATTGAAGATGCAATGTAACTCCTGGTACCTAGATTTCATTGAAAAAATGTCGAGCTTAGGGCAAAAGTATAGAGTGAATAGTTGTAATAATGGGATTTTGTTTATATGTTGCATATTCAATAGTTTGAGTAGTTGAAAAATCTTGATTATTCTGCGAGCTGGTTGTATTGATGATCCAATCTTAGTCCTGGTTCCTAGATTTTTTTTTTAAATTGACGAGTTCAGGGGCAAAGTACAGAGTGAATAATTGTGATAATGGGTTTCAGTTTATGAGTGACATATTTTTAACTGTTCAGAAATCTTGATCATTCTGGAAGCTAGTTTTGCTAATGATCCAAGGTTAGTCCTGGTTCCTAGATTTCACTGAGAAAATGTCGAGTGTAGGGCAAAAGTACAGAGTGAATACTTGTGATAATGGAAATTTGTTCATAAGTTACATACTTGATAGTTTAAATAGTTAAAAATCTCGATTATTCTGGAAACTGATTGTGTTAATGATCAAATATTTAATTCCAGTTCTTAGATTTTATAGAAATGTGTCGAGTTCAGGGCAAAAGTACAGACTGAATAATTGTGATAAGGAAAATTTGTTTATAATTTACATACTTAATAGTTTGAATAGTTCGAAAATCTTTACTATTCTGAAATCTGATTTTATTTATCATCCAATGTTTTGTCCTGGTTCTTAGATTTTATTGATGATCCAATTTTAGTCCTGGTAGCTAGCTTTCATTGAAAAGTGTCGAGTTCAGGGGAAAAGTACAGACTGAATAATTGTGATAATGGTATTTAGTTTATGAGTTACATATTTTCAGCTGTTCGGAAATCTTGATCATTCTGGAAGCTGGTTTTACTGATGATCCAAGGTTAGTCCTGGTTACTAGATTTCATAAAAAAAATGTTGAGTTTAGGGGAAAATTACAGAGTGAATAATTGTGATATGGGCGTTCAGTTTATGAGTTACATATTTCCATTAGCCGACAAGTTTTTATTATTCTAGGTAATGGTTCTATTGGTAATCCAATGTTAGTCCTATTTCTTTGATTTTTTTTCATAAGTGTCGAGTTCAGGGGTGAAGTACAGAGTGAATAATTGTGATAATGGGATTTAGTTAATAATTTTTTAGTTATTACATATTTTTAATAATTGAGAAACCTTATTGATTATAGAATCTGCTTTTATTGGGGATCAAATGTTAGTCCTGGTTCCTAGATTATTATAAAAAATTTCGAGTCAAGGGGAAAAGTACAGAGTGAATAATTGTGATAATGGGATTCAGTTTATGAGGTACATACTTAAATATTTTCAATAGTTCAGAAATCTGGAAAATTCAAGGATCTCGTTTTATTGATGATCCAATGTCAGCCCTACGTCTTAGATATTCTTGAAAACTGTCGAGCTTGGGGCAAAAGTACATAGTGAATAATTGTGATAATAAAATTTAGTTTGTGAGTTACGTACTTATATATTTTGAATAGTTGAGAAATCTTTACTATTCTAGAAGCTGGTCTTATTAGTGATCCACTGTTACCCTACTTCTTAGATTTTCTTGAAAACTGTCCAGTTCAGAGTAAACGTACACACTAAAGAGTGGATAATGCGGGATCTGGTTTATGAGTTATTTTCAATACTTCAGAAATCTTGATTATTCTAGAAGCTGGGTTTATTGATGATCCAATGTTAGCCTCACTTCTTGGATTTTATTGGAAACTGTCGAGTTCTGGGGAAACGTACATAGTGAATAGTTGTGTAAAGAGTGTATAATGCGGGAGCTAGTTTATGAGTTATTTTGAATAGTTGAGAAATCTTGGTTCATCTAAAAGCTGGTTTTATTGATTTCAGCCCTAGCTATTTGATCTTCTTAAAAATTGTACATTTTAGGGTGAAGGTACACAGTACACTATGGACCATTTGCGTATGATTCACATGGTTTTGAAATATCAATTTGAATTAATTTCATGTGACAACAGACTGCTAGTACCATTATGGGCTATTTGTACATGGTCCACGGTGTCTTAAAATATCAACTTAAATTAATTTCCCCTGTACCAGATGTGTACTAAGTTACTTAGATGTGCTACCAGTATCTTATCACTTTGAACCATTTGTGTATGATTCACTGTGACCTGAAATAGCAATTTAAATTAATTTAATCTAAATCCAGACTGGTACCAGGTTAATTAGATATGGTACCAGTTTCTTATTAGTACGGATCATTTCTGCATGGATCACAGTGTCTTAAAATATCAATTCAGACTGGTACCAGTTTAATTAGATATGCTACCAGTTCCTTATCATCATGGACGATTTTTTCCTCATTCATGGTGTCTTAAAATATCAGTTTGCATTAATTTCATCCGACACCAGACTGGTACCAGCTTAATTAGATGTGGTACCAGCTTGGTATCATTATGGACCATTCCCTCATGGTTCATGGTGTCCTAAAATATCAATTTAAATTAATTTCATCTGATCCCAGACAGGCACGGGGTTAATTAGAAATAGTACTGCTTTGGTACCATCATGAACCATTTTTTTCATGGTTCACGGTGTCTTAAAAATCAGTCTAAATTAATTTTGCCTAGCGGGTGTTCCGCAAACTGTCGACTCCTTATTTTATCCTCTGTGGTGTTTCTCTGCTTGACTGGCTTCTCGGTAAGAGGAATTCCTTGAGGGCCCTGGGTGGGTCGATCTTGGGAAGAGCAAAATGTGCCTTGATGAGCAAGCGAGGAACGAGACACGAGGCTGTCGTGGATAACCTAGTAAAAGTGGTGAACAGAGGATGGGACTCTTCCCCCGGTGTTTGTTGAAGGCGCTACTGGAATTCGACAAAAAACCTCACCGGTCGGCTACCGGCCACTCTAATACTCAGCTATTTTTTTTTTTTATATAATGTGCTACATTATTCTACAACGCATGCGAGCTAACTCGATGCGATGGTCCACGCTCTTTTTCGTCCACCATATTACCTTCTTAGGATTGTAAATTACGGCCTAATGATTCTCTCCTAGAATTTTCGATTCTGCTCTCTTTCTTGGTTCAATTTATTCATTTTCTTTTTTAAATAGTGGAAACAAGATTCGAAATAATGTGGGATATCAAATCTGATGAAATCTTAGCTTTCTCATTATTATTGCAAAATTCAGAGCCTGTTCTCTATTTCCTCTTTTTTCTTGAACCTTAAAAGACCCCTATTTGAAGGATTTTCTTTTAATGTCTACTGATATCCATTAAATTACCATGAAAATCTTCTATATCAGATGAAAATGGTCAAAAACTGTCGAGAATGATCACTTTTAAAATCTGTGGTACAAGTGTATAGGAACTTTTGTGAAATCTGAAATTTTGTTGAAATATTTGAATTTTTTTGGCATTTTCATTAATTTAAAATATTTCCGATCCGGGCTTATGAAATTATGAGTCACATAGAAATCTTTGGTTGATTATTGAATCCATTTTCATAATTTGAAATTGAAAAATACTGAAAATAAAAATGATTTAAATGCCTGTCAAATCTTTAAAATCTCTTGATTTTTTTTTGTTCGAAATCTTTTAAGATCTTGGAAATCTTTGTGAATCTCTTGAATTTTTTGAAATATTTGAATATCTTGGAAATCTTTGCACATCTCCGGACATTAGTAAACTTAATTCAATTAAATCCCTTGCATTTTGTTGAAATCTTTTCAAATTAAAAAAAATGAAAATCTTTTCAAATATTTTGAAATGTGCGAATAAAATTTATATTATTGCTACATTTTTGTGAAATTCTTGGAATATTTTGAAATCTTTGTAATCTTCGTGAAATTTCCTAAAATCTTTGAAATCATTTGAAATCTTTGAAATGTTTGTAAAATATTTGTGAAATTTTTGAAATCTTCTGAAAAGTTTTCAAATCTTCTGAAATATTTGGAAATCTTTTGGAGTATTTAAGATCTTTGTGGAATTTTTTAAATCTTCATGAAATATTTCGAAATCTTTTAGAATATTTGAAATCTTTGTGAAATTTTCCAAAATATTTGAATTAATTTGAAATCTTTGAAATGTTTGTGAAATTTTCTAAGTCTTCAAAAGCTTTTGAAATTTTTCAAAAGACTTTTAAATCCTTCTGAAATCTTTGAAATGTTTCGAAATCTCATGGAATGTTTTAAAATCTTTCGAAATATTTGAAATATTTTAAAATCTTTTGGAATATTTGAAATCTTCGTGAAATTGTTTAAATCTTTGTGACATATTTTGAAATCTTTTGGAATATTTGAAATCTTGGTGAAATCTCTAAAATATTTCTAAAATGTTTGAAATCTTTGAGAAATCTTTCGAAAATTTTTCGTGAAATCCTTGAAATCTTCTTAAATATTTTGAAATCTTTGTAATCTTCGTGAAAGTTCTTAAGATCTTTGAAATCATTTGAAATATTTGTGAAACTTTTTAAATCTTCAAAAGCTTTTGAAATTGGTCTAAAAACCTTTAGATCCTTCTACAATGAAATCTTTGAAATGTTTCGAAATCTTCTGCAATGTTTTAAAATCTTCTGAAATATTTGAAAATGTTTGAAATATTTAAAAATATTTTGGAATATTTAAAATCTTTGTGAAATTGTTTAAATCTTTGTGACATATTTTGAAATCTTTTGGAATATTCGAAATCTTTGTGAAATCTCTAAATTATTTGTAAAATGTTTGAAATCTTTGAGAACTTTTGAAATCAGTCTAAAAACCTTTAGATCCTTCTGCAATAAAATCTTTGAAATGTTTCGAAATCTTCTGCAATGTTTTAAAATCTTCTGAAATATTTAAAAATCTTTTGGAATATTTAAAATCTTTGTGAAATTGTTTAAATCTTTGTGACATATTTTGAAATCTTTTGGAATATTTGAAATCTTTGTGATATCTCTAAATTATTTGTAAAATGTTTGAAATCTTTGAGAAATCTTTCGAAAATTTTTTATGAAATCCTTGAAATCTTCTTAAATATTTTGAAATCTTTGTATTCTTCGTGAAATTTCCTAAAATCTTTGAAATCATTTGAAAGCATTGAAATGTTTGTGAAATATTTGTAAAAATTTTTAAATATTCAAAAGCTTATGAAATTTAAAAAAAAAATTTCAAATCCTTCTAAAGTCTTTGAAATATTTCGAAATCTTCTGAAAGGTTTAAAAATCTTCTGAAATATTTAGGAATATTTTAAAATCTTTTGGAATATTTAAAATCTTTGTGAAATTTTTTAAATCTTTGTGAAATATTTCGAAATCTTTTGGAATATTTGAAATCTTTGTGAAATCCCTAAAATATTTGTAAAATGTTTGAAATCTTTGTGAAATCCCTCAAATCTCCTGAAATATTTGTATTCTTCGTGAAATTTCCTAAAATCTTTGAAATCATTTGAAAGGATTGAAATGTTTGTGAAATATTTGTAAAAAATTTTAAATATTCCAAAGCTTATGAAATTTAAAAAAAAAACTTTTAAATCCTTCTAAAGTCTTTAAAATATTTCGAAATCTTCTGAAAGGTTTTAAAATCTTCTGAAATATTTGGAAATATTTTAAAATCTTTTAGAATATTTAAAATCTTTTGAAATATTTGAACTCTTTGTGAAATCTCTAAAATATTTGTAAAATATTTGAAATCTTTCCAAAATTTTCTGTGAAATCCTTGAAATCTCCTGAAATATTTTGAAATCTTTGTAATCTTCGTGAAATTTCCTAAAATCTTCGAAATCATTCAAAATCTTTGAAATGTTTTGAAATCTTCTGAAATATTTGGAAATATTTGAAATATCGTAAAATCATTTGGAATATTTAAAATCTTTGTGAAAATTTTTTAAATATTCATGAAATATTTCGAAATCTTTTGGAATATTTGGAATGTTTGTGAAATCTCAAAAATATTTGTAAAATGTTTGAAATCTTTGTGAAATCTTTCGAAACATTTGAAATATTTTTTAATATTATTAAATCTTTATATATATTTATTTTGTAATCTTTGAAATATTTTTAAATCTTTCGATATCTCTTCAAATATTCTGAACTCTTTTGAAATTTTTTGAAAAGATTTGCAAATTTGTTTGACATGTTTATTATTCAAAAATATTTTCAACATATTGAATCTGTTTATATTCACGTTCTCGAAATTCGAAGTTTCTATTCCAAAATTCATTTTTACAGCTTCAATCCGAATTTATTATTGTCAATAAGAAATTATTTATTTTCGGATTCCTTAAATTAAGAATTCAATAAAAAATTTTCTCAGTGTTTTAACGAATCCTTTCTTACAAATTGAAACTGAAAATAATAGGAAACTGGAAAGCTGTCGGTTTATTAAGAAAGTATAACAAAGAGCTAAAGGCAAAATAAGGAAATTTTTAAAAATAAAAAATTTAATTTTTGGATTTTTTAAATTCAATTTTGAATATTTTTTATTTTTATTTTCTATTTAATTTTGATTTCAAATATTGAATTTTTTCCAGCCATATTTGGAAAAACGTATACCTCGAGCTAAAACCAGAGGTCCCTCAACATTTTCTCCAAACCTAATAAAACTTTTAATCACAAGTTTTTTGCATCGATCGCAAGTCATCGCTGTTTTTCAATTTAAAATTGAATTTTTCATCTCCGCAAAGTAGAGACAACGTGCTCCTAAGACCAAACAAAAAAATTCCTCCTCCATTTTCTGGAAATCTCACTATAATTTTTAATCAAGCTTTTGTACCGATTCAGGAACTCTAAAGCTAGAAATGCAATTTTAACTTTTTTTGAAATTGAAATTTGGATTTTTATGACCGTCCAAGATTGAAAAAAGTGCGCGCCTAGCAAAAAAAAAAAAATATTAACAACTAACATTTTCTCAAAGCCTAATTACATTTTTTCTTTGAAATCTTGAAAATATGGACTAGGCACTTATGTCATGCTAATCTTTCATTATAAAAGAAGTAAAACAAAATCAGGGATGCATTGTTTCCAGGTTCTTAAAAGTTATATTAAACTCGACTTTTCTGATAAAAATGTGTATTTATTATAACTTATTATTCTCAAAAAACATCCTCGTTTAAATTTATAGAAGAGGTTCAACACAAGAAAGATTTATAAGATTCAAGAAAGTGAAATTGTTTCACCAAGTGGAATGTACTTCTTTAATATTAAACATAATGCTAGGTTTGTCTCTAAACCAGAATTCTGATTACAGCAACAAAAAGTTGATTTAAATAGAATCTAACCAGGTGCAATTTCAGCATAAATTGCAAGATCTCTTTACAGCGAGGAATGGTAATTTCACCTCAATTTATAAACTAATAACCCCGTTAAAATGTGAGACAAGATGACTTTTCTCATATCTGAAAATAAGCGATTTAATTTAGTTTTTGAGAAATAAGAGGAAATTCCTTGCCCAGGAAGAGATGTAAGCTTTTCAATAATATTCGGACTGAAGTAAGTGTAATCGAACCGCGAATGAATTCCTGGGAGATTCGCTTTCAGCAGGATAGCTCCTTAATGTGCGGCTAAAGGTGAAATTCTAAGACGAGACGAGGTAAAGACTAAAGATGTACACGTCGTCCGCGGTCCGGTGCGGTACATCAGTAGGAGCGACCGCAGAACGCAGGCCGTCCGGTTGAAGTTGTTGTCTGAATTATACTCTGATTATACTCCGAGCGCACGGCGGGTATGATTAAACATTAAACAACGCCATTATCCCGAAGTACGGATGCCGGGTGACCGCGGCCGCTCGTGTCCTCCCTCCTACAAGGAGGATTAGCTTGTAATCCTACTGGCTACTGCCTACTGCCTACCTCCTACTGCCTAACCAGAAACAGGAATGCCATGAAGCATAATTAGCTATTCGCGAGCGAGCTTATTTGCTTTACTGCATTCCACGCACCATTCAAGACGAGCCTGATCCTCAGTACCGAGTTCAAATTTTCTGACGAGCTACTGCCTCCTTTACTTTATTTTGTCTCCTCCTTTCCTTCCTTTAGTTTCTACAATCAGGAATACGTATTGGGATACGAAATTCTTGGGATAGTTAACGTATCAAATTTTGATCAATGGTATCAAAGTATATTTGAGGAACAAGTCCTAGATTGTCATACCTCAAGACTGGTATCCCAGTGGGCACAAATGTCAAGAAACGTCATTAGAAGGCCCTGAAAATATTCTATGTCAGGCCTATAGAGTTCTAAAAATGTTTTTTAAACATTGGAAGTTTCAAAATTTTTGAGACACGAAAGCAAATAAAGGTATCATGAAAATTTTCATTGCTCGAAATGAGATGCAACAAATATCACACCAATGGTTTTCTGAACTCCTAAGTCTCATCGGAATGACTATAATGCTTTAGAGACATCAATACTATTATTAGATGTCCTTTAGTTAGTTTTTTGCAATTTCAATATTAAACAAGAATATTCGAGAATGTGTTTTCAAAGTTATTCAGAACATGTATATTGTACATATGTAAAAATTATGTTTCAGAACTAATTGTCAGTGATTCATCTCACTATTAAACGCCGATCTTTAAAAGTACGCTATATTCGACGTAGTTTTGAGTTGCAACATTTTTGAGATACGAAAATAAATTAACTCACAATGAGAATTGCCATCTTTCAAAATAAGATGCAACAAATATCACACAAATGGTCTTCTGTGCTTCTAAAATCCTAGAAACATGCATAGATGTTCCCTATCAATCGGTTGATTTGTGTCAATTTCAATATTGAACTAGAATATTTGAGATTAGGGTTTAAAAGTCATTCAGAAAACATGTATATTCTATACAATGTATGTCAAAATTATGATGGAGAATAACTAATTTTAAGAGATTCATCTCCTAAGATTCATTGGAATATAAAGCTTTAGGAACATCAATCAAAGACCTCTTGTAAATTTTTGACAATCTCAATATTAAAATAGAATATTTGAGATTAGGTTTCCAAAGTTATTAAGAACAATATTTTTGAAGAACAAAAATAAATGATGTCACAATGAAAATTGTCATTATTTGAAATGAAATGCAACAAACATCGCACCAATGGTTTTTTGTTCTTCTATTAATATTCATTGAAATGTCTATAAAGCTGTAGAAACATCATCTTCTCTACCAATCGGTTGATTTTTGTCAATTTCAATATCAAACTAGAATATTCAAGATTAGGTTTCAAAAAAAATCAGAGCATGTATATTATATACAATGTATGTCAAAATTATGATGGAGAAATACTAATCCAAAGAGATTCATGTCCTAAGATTCACCAGAATATAAAGCTTTAGAAACATCAATCGATATCCTCTATTAATTTCTAGCAATCGTAATATTGAACAAGAATATTCAAGATCAGGTTTTCAAAGTTATGCAGAACATGTCTATTGTATACATGGAGTTAAAATGAATGGGATTTACCGCGGTCCTACTGGGAGCCGATGTCATTTTTTATATGACAGTTGCTCCCAGTGGGACCCTGCGTTGTTTGTTAACCTTTAGTTTTTAATTATATATATATATATATATATACATATATATGCATATTTAATTTAAATCTAGGTATGCTTGAACAAGACCCACAGTAGTGTTGGAACGTACGTAGCATGAATTTGATTATTTTAATAAAACAAAATGTCAACTTAGTGAATGTTTTATTAAAAAATAGACCGTAAGATCTAAGGAAATTTATTTAAAACGGCACTGAATTTCAAGGCGCGCACAATTTTGGCATTGAATCTGTGGCCCACAAAATATTTTTTCTAGTCGCGAAAGCTTCTGCGTCACAAGAAAAGAGAACGCGAAGCATATTTTCAGAGATTTCTTAATAAAAATTGAAGATGAAATTTCCATTGAGATGATATTCTCTCACATTTTTGCGCAAAAAGTATATCTAACTTGCAAAATGAAGTTTCTATATGGGTTCGCGCACATAATACGTCACACATTTTTCCTTTGTTTAAATAAAGACAAGAATAAAATTCCTTTGAAGCCAAAAGGGATAAAACAATATAAGAAAAAAAAACGTCTGACGTATGACGTGCGCGGCCCCTACTGTATCCTTTTTTTTACCTTGCTCGACCTCCGCATTTATGTGTATGGTCCTCAGCCTCAGTTCCTCGTTCTCATAAATCATTCCTCTCGAAGACTTTCGATTTAATTTTCGGTTTAGTTTAATACTGATGTCTCTTTTTCTGCTTCTCAGCATGCCAGCCTCTCCAACATTCACACCCGGTCCTGACATTATCTTAATTAAAAGAAGTTAATGCACAGGCAAATTTTGGTTATTTATAAAAAGTTGCTTTATATTTCTGTTTTATTTTGTGGCATCAATTTCTTTTTGTTACACTACTTATTTCTTAAAAGATATGTATCATACTACAGCGACTTTCCTTTAGTAACGTAACTGTAATATTTTAATTATTAAATAAACTTTTTTCTTCTTTGCCTGAATCTTTCTCAAGTTCTTTTTGATCATTTTTAATCATTTTTTTCTTTACCATGATGCATCATATCTATGTATGTATTGTATGTGTCATCACCTTGTATAAACTTTGTATCACTCCGTTTTATTCCCCGCTAAAAAAATGTGGCCGCCATTTCTTGGTTGGTAAAAGATGTATTGTGAAACAAGTCTTGATTTATCTCCTTGGCAATATTGTCCTTCTGTTGTCTTCTATTAGGTACTCCTATTACATTTGTTTCATTTTGCCTTTTTAGTCTATCAGCTGAAATTTAAACAATGTACGTGAAAAACCTTTTTTTACTTAGTTCACTGTTATTAGGTTGGGACTTAAAAATAAACAAGATCGTATTAGAAAGGCCTCCGTTCCTAAATTTTTCCACTGGGTGCCAGTAACCCACAGGCAAAGTCATAGAATCTAATAAAAATATTTGATGTGCGCACATTGACGATGAGGCTTTAAATCTGAAAAACATCAATTTCACACTTTTTGAAAATATTTCTTAGATTTGAAAAGATCCAGCATTCAAATCAGTTGAGTACTTCATACTAATTCTTTTTTACACACATTGCATATAATGGAAATGAAAAGGGCGTTATTTATCCTGAAAGGCTCGAGACTGTATTCAAGATTTTATGAGTTTGTCTCTATTTTTGGGATCACCCAGATGTTAAGATACAGCTGTAACATCTTTTACACACCTCTTAACACTTTGGTTGTAACTTGGAAGGTGGAAGACAAGATCCGTCAGTCTATGTGATGCAACGTCTAAGAGAAATTGTTTCAGCTAAAATGACTTTACAATTCAGCCAGTTGATGATGTCAACATGATCTGCAGCTTCATAATTACGCTCTCGAACTTGAAATTTTCTTATTACTTTGGAGCAAGATTTTTTAACAGATAGACTTTGATTTACACCTTCTTGTCTCACAATCAACCTTTTATCGCTCAACATAGCGAAGATGATATTTGCAGGCTGCGTGTCGTAGGAATTCGGCCTAATTACAGATTATTGTAGCATCTTTCAGTTTTACGCTAGCTCTAATATGGAATCACATGGGCGCGTAGAGTTTTATTATGAATTTTGCTAGTTTTCAATCCTTCTGATGGATTTTCTGTTCCAATTCGATTTCTAAGAAACGTGTTCCCTATTCTCAGCAACATATGATTTCATACTTTTCCCGAATATCGTGTTGAGAACCCTGAGAACTCGTCACAGTTTGCAAGATGTCTAAAAACACTTCAACGCTCAAGCTCAGGGTCCCCGAGAACGCCAGCAATCCGCCCTTGCTTTAGCTTAAATTTGGCACACTTGTCCAATCCAAAGTCCATACCATTTTCTCCTGTGTACCCTCGACGATATTTCAAGAACATTGAAGTTGCTTTGCAAATAGTCTTACAATGTAAGTTGCAACAGACTTCCAAATACGGCCGCACAACTTTCCGTCGGGGAAATAATTCAAATTCCTATTCCCGATGTTCGCTGTAAAGCCGGATAGATCCAGATAGAAAACGGCTGTTGGAATTAAACGAAAACAGTCTTCTAATGTAAGTTTCGACAAAGTTCCAGATAGGGCCGCATAAAATTCCGTCGGGCAAATAATTCACTATTCTGTTTCCGTCCTTCGTTCCAAAGCCAAATCGATCCCGATAGAAAACCATTTCTAGACTTAAACGAAAACAGTCTTCCGATGTAAGTTTCAACATAGTTCCAGATAGGGCCGCATAAGATTCAGTCGGGCAAATAATTCAACTTTCTATTTCCGATGTTTGCTTTAAAGCCGGATAGATCCAGTTAGAAAATAGTTTTTAGACTTAAACGAAAACAGTCTTCTGATGTAAGTTCCGACATAGTTACAGATAGGGCTGCATAAGATCCCGCCGGGTAAATAATTAAGTTTTCTGTTTCCCATATTCGCTTCATAGCCGTATGAATCCATATAGAAAACTCTTTCTAGACTTGAAAGAAAGCAGTCATCTACTCTAGGTGGCGACATAGTTCGAGATAGGGCCGCATAAGATTAATTCGGGCAAATGATTCAGTTTTCTGTTTTCGATGTTCTCTACAAAGCCGAATAGTTCCAGATAGAAAACCGTTTCTAGACTTAACCAAAAACAGTCTTCTGATGTAAGTTTCGACAATGTTCCAGATAGGGCCACATAAGATTCTGTCGGGTGAAATGATTCAGTTTTTTTTCTTGCGATGTTCGCTTCAAAGCCAGATAGATCCAGATAGTAAACCGTTTCTAGATGTAAACGAAAACACTCTTCTGATGTAAGTTGCGACATAGTTCCAGATAGGGCCACATAAGATTCCGTCGGGAAAATAATTCAACTTTATATTACCGAAGATCGCTTTAAAGCCGGATGGATCCAGATACAAAATAGTTTCTAGACTTGAATAAAAACAGTCTTCTAATGTATCTTTCGACATAGTTCCAGATAGGGGCGCATAAGATTCCATCTGACAAATAATTCATGTTTGTGTTACCGCTCGTCGCTTCAAAGCCGAATAGATACAGATAGAAAACCGTTTCTGGACTTGAAAAAAAAAGTCTTCCAATGTAAGTTCCGACATAGTTCCAGATAGGGCCGCATAAGATTCCGTCAGGCAAATAATTCAGTATTATGTGTTCGTTGTTCGCTTAAAAGCCGAATAGTGCCAGATAGAACATCGTTTTTGGCTTAAACGAAAGAAGTCATGTAATGTAGGTTGCGACATAGTTCCAGATAGAGCCGCATACGATTACTTCGGGCAAATAAATCAAATTTCTATTCCCTATGCTCGCTTTAAAGCCAGATAAAACCACATAGAAAACAGTTTCTATACTCGAACGAAAACGCTGTTCGTTTCGAAGCCGAATAGATCCAGATACAGAACCGTTTCTTGACTTAAACAAAAACAAACTTCTAATGTAAATTGCGAAAAAGTTCCAGATAGGTCCGCATAGGATCCCGTCGGGAAAATATTCAGCTTTCTGTTTCCGTTCTTCGCTTCAAAGCCGGATGGATCCCGATAGAGAACCGTTTCTAGACTTGAAAGAAAACAGTATTCTAATGTAAGTTCCGACATAGTGCCAGATAGGGCCGCATAGGATTACTTCGGACGAATAATTCAGTTTTCTGTTACCGATGTTCGCTTCAGAGCCGAATAGAGCCCGATAGAAAATTGTTTTTGGCTTCAACGACAGCGGTCATGTAATGTAGGTTGCGACATAGTTCCAGATAGGGCCGCATGTGATTACTTCGGGCAAATAAATCAAATTTCTATTTCCTATGCTCGCTTTAAAGCCAGATGAGACCAGATAGAAAACAGTTTCTATACTTGAACGAAAACAGTCTTCTCATGTACGTTCCGACATAATTCTAGATAGGGCAACATAAGCTTCCGCCGGGCAAATAATTCAGTTTTCTGTTTCCGTTGTTCGTTTCAAAGCCGAATAGATCCAGATACAGAAACGTTTCTTGACTTAAACGAAATCAGACTTCTAATGTAAGTTTCGACAAAGTTCCGGATAGGGCCGCGTAAAATTCCATCGGGCAAATAATTCACTTTTCTGTTTCCGTCCTTCGCTCCAAAGCCAAATCGATCCCGATAGAAAACCATTTCTAGACTTAAATGAAAAAAGTCTTCTGATGTAAGTTCCAACATAGTTCCAGATAGGGCCGCATAAGATTCAGTCGGGCAAATAATTCAACTTTCTATTTCCGATGTTTGCTTCAAAGCCCGATAGATCCAGGTAGAAAATAGTTTTTAGATTCAAACGAACACAGACTTCTAATGTAAGTTCCGACATAGTTACAGATAGGGCCGCATAAGATCCCGCCAGGTAAATACTTAGGCTTTCTGTTTCCCATATTCGCTTCATAGCCGTATGAATCCAGATAGAAAACCCTTTCTAGACTTGAAAGAAAGCAGTCATCTACTCTAGGTGGCGACATACTTCGAGATAGGGCGGCATAAGATTAATTCGGGCAAATAATTCAGTTTTCTCTTTTTGATGTTCTCTACAAAGCCGAATAGTTCCAGATAGACAACCGTTCCTAGACTTAACCAAAAACAGTCTTCTGATGTAAGTTTCGACAATGTTCCAGATAGGGCCACATAAGATACTGTCGGGTAAAATGATTCAGTTTTTTTCTTGCGATGTTCGCTTCAAAGCCTGATAGATCCAGATAGTAAACCGTTTCTATATGTAAACGAAAACACTCTTCTGTTGCAAGTTCCGACATAGTTCCAGATAGGGCCGCATAAGATTCCGTCGGGCAAATAAATCAAATTTCTATTCCCTATGCTCGCTTTAAAGCCAGATAAAACCACATAGAAAACAGTTTCTATACTCGAACGAAAACGCTGTTCGTTTCAAAGCCGAATAGATCCAGATACAGAACCGTTTCTTGACTCAAACAAAAACAAACTTCTAATGTAAATTGCGAAAAAGTTCCAGATAGGTCCGCATAGGTACCCGTCGGGAAAATAATTCAGCTTTCTATTTCCGTTCTTCGCTATGAAGCCGGATAGATCCAGATAGAAAACAGTTTCTAGACTTAAACGAAAACAGTCTTCTAATCTATGTTTCGACATAATTGCATATAGGGCAGCATGAAATTCCATCAGAAAAATAATTCAATTTTCTGTTTCCGATGTTCGCTTTGAAGTCGGATAGAACCAGATAGATAACCGTTGCTAGATTTAGACGATAAGAATCTTCTGATGTATGTACCGACATAGTGCAGATTGGGCCGCATAAGATTCCGTCGGGCAAATAAGTCAACTTTCGTTTTTCGATGATCGCTTTAAAGCTGGATAGGTTAAACGAAATATCTTCTAATCTATGTTTTGACATAATTGCATATAGGGCAGCATGAAATTCCGTCAGGCAAATAATTCGAATTTCTGTTTCCGATGTTTGCTTCAAAGCAGGATAGAACAGGATAGATATCCGTTTCTAGATTTGAACGATGAGAGCCTTCTAATGTACGTTCCGACATAGTGCAGATAGGGCCGCACAAGATTACTTCGGGCAAATAATTCAGTTTTTTGTTTCCGATGTTCACTTCAAAGCCGAGTAGATCCAGATAGAGCACCGTTTCTGGACTTAAACAAAGCAGTGTTCTAATGTGAGTTGCGACATAGTTCCAGATAGTTCAATTTTCTATTTCCGATGTTCGCTTCCATACCGGATAGAACCAGATAGAAAAACGTTTCTAGACTTAAAGAATAACATTCTTCTAATGTAGGTTCCAAACTATTTCCAGATAGGGCCGCATAAGATTACTTTGGGCAAACAATTCAGTTTTCTGTCTTCGATGCTCGCTTCAAAGCTGAATTATTCCAGATATAAAACCGTGTTCAGGCTTGAACGAAAACAGATTTCTAATGTCAGTTTCGACATAGTTCCAGGTAGGGCAGCATAAGATTCTGTAGGGCAAATTATTCAAATTTCTATTTCCGATATTTGCTTTGAAGCCGGATGGATCCAGATATAAAACAGTTTCTAGACTTAAAAGAAAACAGTCTTGTGATGTAAGTTTCGACAAAGTTTCAGATAGGGCCGCATAAGATTCCGTCGGGCATATAATTCATTTTTATGTTTCCGTTGTTTGCTTCAAAGCCGAATTTGTCCCGATAGGAAACGGGTTTTAGACTGTAACGAAAATAGTTATCTAATATAGGTTGCCACATAGTTGCAGCCACAGCCGCATAAGGTTCCGTTGGTCATATAATTCAGTTTTATGTTTCCGTTGTTCGCTTCAAAGCCGAATTTATCCCGATGAAAACCCGTTTTTAGACTTAAACGATGATAGTCATCTGATATAGGTTGCGACATAGTTCCAGCTAGGGCCGCACGAGGTTCCGTCGGGCAAATAATTCAACTTTCTATTTCCGATGTTCGCTTTAAATCCGGATAGAACCCGATATAAAACCGTTTTCAGACTTAAACGAAAATAGTCATCTAATGTAGGTTGGGATATAGTTCCAGACAGGCCCGCATAAGATTCTGTCAGGAAAATAATTCAACTTTCCATTTCCGATGGTCGCTCTAAAGCCGGATATATTTAGATAGAATACGGTCGGTGAACTTAAACGAAAACCGTTTCCTGATGTAAGTTTCGACCAAGTTTCACATAGGGCCCCATAAGATTCCGTCACGCAAATAATTTAGTTTTATGTTTCCGTTGTTCGCTTCAAAGCCGAATTTATCCCCATAGAAAACCGTTTTTAGACTTAAACGAGAATAGTCATCTAATATAGGTTACGACATAGTCCCAGCCACGGCCGGTTTAGGTTCCTTCGGGTAAATAAATCAACTTTCTATTTCCGATGTTTGCTTTAAAGCCAGATAGATCCCGATATAAAACCGTGTTTATACTTGAACGAAAATAGTCATCCAATGTAGGTTGGGACATATTTCCAGATAGGGCGGCATAAGATTCCGTCAGGCAAATAATTCAATTTTCTATTTCCTATGTTCGCTCTAAAGCTGGATAAATCCAGATAAAAAACGGTTGTTGGAACTAAGTAAGCTAAAACAGTCTTCTATTGTAAGTTTTGACCAAGTTGCACATAGAGCCGCATAAGACTCCGTCGGGTAAATTAATTTAGTTTTTTGCTTCCGATGTTCGCTTCAAAGCCAGATAGATCCAGATAGAAAACAGTTTTTAGACTTAAAAGAAAAGAGTCTTCGAATGTAAGCTGCGCCATAGTTCCAGATAGGGCCGCAAAAGATTTCGTCGGGAAAATAATTCAACATTCTATTTCTGATGTTCTCCTTACAGCCCGATAGATCCATACAGAAAACAGTGGTTGGTCTTGAACAAAAACATTCTTCTAATATAAGTTTCGAAAAAGCTACAGGTAGGGCCGCATAAGATTCCGTCGGGAACATAATTCAGTTTTCTTTTTCCGTTACTCGCTTCAAAGCTGTATAGATTCAGATACATAACAGTTTTTATACTTAAAAAAAACAGTCTTCTGATGTAAGTTCCTACATGGTTCCAGATAACTGGCATAAGATTTCGTTGGGCAGATAATTCAATTTTATATTTCCGATGCTTGCTTTAGAGCAAGCATCGTTGCACATAGGGCAGCATAAGATTCCGTCCGGAAAATAATTCAGTTTTCTGTTTCCGTTGTTCGCTTCACAGCCAAATATATATCCTAAAAGAGAACAGTTTTTAGACTTGAACTAAAACAGTATTCTAATGTAAGTTTAGAAATAGTTCCAGAAGGGCAGCATAAGATTCCGCCGAGCGAATAATTCAGTTTTCTGTTTCCGTCCTTCGCTGCAAAGAAGAATATATCCCTATAGAAAATCGTTTTTAGACTTGAACGAAAACAATCTTCTAATGTCAGTCCCGACATAGTTCCAGATAAGGCAGCGTAACATTCCTTCATGCAAATAATTCAACTTTTGATTTCCGATGTTCGCTTTAAAGCTGGATAGATCCTGATAGAAAACATCTGTTGCACTTAAACGAAAACAGTCTTCTAATATAAGTTTTGAAAAACTTCTAGATAAAGCCGCATAAGATTCCGTCGGCCAAATAATTCAGATTTCTGTTTCCGTTGTTCGCTTCAAAGCCGAATATATCCCGATAGAAAACCGTTATAGAATTGAACGAAAACAGTCTTCTAATGTAATTTCCGATATAGTTCCAGATGGGGCAGCATAAGGTGCCGTCGGGAAAATAATTCAACTTTCTATTTCCGATGTTTGCTTCAAAGCTGAATATATCCTGATAGAAAAACGTTTTTAGACTTGAACGAAAACAGTATTCTGATGTGAGTTTCGACAATGTTTCAGATAGAGCCGCATAAGATTCCGTCGGGCAAATAATTCAGTTTTCTGTTTCCGTTTTTTGCTTTGAAGCCGAATATATCCCGATTGAAAGCTGTTTCTAGACTTGAACGAAAACAGTCTTCTAATCCACCATCCGATATAATTCCAGATAGGGCAGCATTAGTTTCCGCCAGGCAAATGATTCAATTATATATTTCCGATGTTCGCTTCAAAGCCGGATAGAACCAGATAGAAAACCGTTTCGAGACTTAAACGAAAATAGTCTTCTGATCTAAGTTTCGACGATGTTCCAGATAGGGCCGCAAAAGATTCCGTCGGGGATATAATTCAACATTCTATTTCTGATGTTCCCTTCAAAGCCGGATAGGTCCATATAGAAAACAGTAGTTGGACTTGAACAAAAACATTTTTCTAATGTAAGTTTCGAAAAAGCTACAGATAGGGCAGCATAAGATTCCGTCGAGCAAATAATTCAGTTTTCTCTTCCGCTGTTCGCTTCGAAGTCGAATATATCCCGATAGATAACCGTTTTTAGAATTAAACGAAAACAGTATTCTAATGTATGTTCCGATATAGTTCCAGATAAGGCAGCATAAGATGCCGTCGGGCGAATAATTCAACTTTCTATTTGCGATGTTCGCTTGAAAGCCGGATAGATCCCGATATAAAACCGTTTTTAGACTTAAACGAAAATACTCATCTAATGTAGTGTGACGGCATATTTTATTTTTTTTTTTTGTTACTTGTCTCTTCACACTGCCTCGTCCCAAGAAACTTTAGTGTTAACAATTAAACAAACTACGCAGGCGTTAGAACAGGGGTCACCTCCGGAAACACTACCAGGAAGCACTCAGAGCAATGATTATTAATGCTTCGTTTTTTTACTTACTCCTGTTAAACTTGTCTTTGTATCCTTTCTTGCAGTCCTCTCTGTCGACGAATTAAACTGAGCAATTAGAGGTTACGCAAATAGTATGTGGGATCTACGGTTAGTCAATTCAAATTCTACAACTTCTTTCCGCTAGAACTGGAGGCCGCCACCGTGCGGGCGTCCGCGACCGTCATTCAGACAATGTCGTAAGTAAGCATGGGGCCCCGACCCTGCAACGAGAGAGTAAAGTCTCTCTCTAATCAAACCGTGGGTACGCCAGTTACACTAAAAAGGCAGATAAAAAGTATTCATGTCCGATACAGAGGAATCTAATTTCTTCACTAAATACCGAAAGGCATACGAGGAAGAGAATAAGGGGAGGAAAAATAAGGTATAAGATTTAATTTCCGGCAAAGTCGATGGTGACACGTGCTCATCTATTATAAGGTTTCTTTTGTTTGGTTTGTTTGACATACTTGTAGATACGTCACGTGTTCCGACCGTGGAGTTTGCCACCTACTTTAAGTGCCGTAAGTGTTTCCGGGTTCCGTGCGTGCTTGAGCCGTGTTCGCGTTAGTTAAGTTAGATTCTAGTCCTAATTTCGAATCGTTGTTTGATTTTTGAAATAAGAAAACCTTTGTATTTTTGTATGGGGTTAGGATCTTAAAATGGTGATATTGTGGGTGGATAACCTCTTTGTATAATAGGATTTCGAATCGTGCGCGTGAAGCACTACCTTTTATGTGATTACAAATAAGAACTTATTTTATTATATTATCACTAATTTAAAATGGTGGCCTAGTGAATTTTATTCTTACCGAACCTACTTCCGTCGTTATAGTATATTGGAATCGGTAAATCTTCTCTTTACACGGTATTCTACATATACGTAATTGGAACTAACTGGAATTCAACGGGAGGAATTATTATAATATCAGCTTGGGGTATAATCTTTCCGGCATAGATTTAACCTCGCTGCAACTGGCGCCCAACTAATAAGTAAATATAAAATTCGCAAAAATTAAAAGTTTTTTTGAATACAAAAAAATTTTTTTTTAAAAAGAACCCATAACCGCCAAAATTAAGAATAGAGAAGACTTCGAAAAAATACTCAAGCACGCAAAACCCAAAACGTGGACAAGAGTCACAAAATTTTCACGCATTCAATAGGAATGAAAGGAACAAAGAAGTGCGTGAAAATTACGAAATTTTAAACTTTTGCCGAAAACTGTGGAAATAAGCCGAATTTTATTAGTACAAGTTTTCGGCATTTTTCGACATAACCGAAGGATAAAGAAATTACCAGGAAATCCCAAACGTAATATACGTACACGTAACGTATTTAATTGATTGAAAAATAATTTTAAAGTATTAAAACCTTTTAGTGCGAAAAATTCGGAAGATATTAAATCACTGACAATATTTTTGCACAAAATATTTTTACACGAATATTTTAGATAGATATTTTTACACAAAATGACTAAAATGGTCTCGGCTAACCCCAAAGTTCGCCTTGTGGCTGCTGTGAGCGCCCATTAATTCCCATCATCTCTTTCACTGTACACGCGCTTACACAACTTGGCCTAAACATCGTAAGCATTTTTTTTGTATAATTCGCAACACGTTTTGCTATAATTCGCACATATTTCTTGTTTTTGTCTTTCTGTATGTATTTTTCTTTCAGGAACAAAAATAGGAATATTCCTAAGCAGGTTGTAAGTCAAGAGAGACCTGGATACACCAGGAGTCATCATTAAAAAGGAAAATTTTTCTTTTGATAGAAAATTAAGAAGAAAAACATTACCTCAAAATTTTTTCTTCTCTTTCTCAAAACTTGAAACAAAAGGATCAAAGTGTGCTTTTAGTCTAAATTAACTCGAAAAGTACTTATGTGAATTTTAGGATATAAAGTTTCAATTTTTCGTTTAATTATTTTTCTTCGTCAAAAGTAAGTCAAAGAAAATAAAGTTTAAAAACTAACAATTCAACAAAAAAACCAAAATTTAACAAGAACAACCGAGTGTTTCCCGTCTCTCCACAAGCTTTGGAACAATTGAAATTGACCAACATAATACGTTTAGCTTTTTTTTCTCGACCTTTCGGAAAGTCAACGAAAAGACTTTGAACATTTTTTTTTAGAAATTTCAGCTCCGAATGAATCCCTTGTCGCGCAATGGCAAGAGGTACGCCTCATCAGTGATTAAAAAGAAAAATAGGCATCGGCAACTTGAAAATTTCATCTAACCAGAATTCACGCGAAAAATAAGAAAATTTTAAAATAGCTTTTTGGAAAATATCTTCTTTCCTGAAATTCATTCCTCCGGAATTAAGACCTGGTGTCTCACCTGAAACCACAAAAATTCAAAATGGCGTTTTTAAAATTAGCCGAAACAATAGATACATACACAGAATTAAAACATTTAATGGGAGAATTAGAAATTCCGAAATATTCGAAGCGCTCAAAAACTCGGAATTAAGCATGGAAGGCTCGCGAAAAGAGAAAAATTCGAGATTGCGTAAGGGGTACAAGCTACTCAAAGGGTGCCCGTCACACGAGTCCGGCGTTACATCCGTCACATCAGTCACAACAGACGTAGAAACCGACGATGAAAATAGGCGACAACTATCGGATTCAGACGCTTTTGGGCCGGCCCATGACTTAGACATTCCGGACCCGGTCACACTGGTGGTAGCAACTATATTGACAAGTCCTAGTGTGACAACCTCCGCCAATCGAACAGAGCAAACCATCCTTACAGAGACAACCTCCACAAGCACCTCCGCTAGAGCAATTTTGACTCCGGGAATCAGACCGTCGGCACTCGCTCCTATACTCAAAGCCCCGAACCTTTCGTTCAATTATGCAAATTTCTTCGGTATTCCGACACCGTTCACATTACCCGGTCGACAGAACCCTCTGCCACAATCCCAAAAGTCGGACATCGAAAATAAATTCCCGGACTCGCCGAACAAAGGTTTATCCAATATCGGACTAGGAGCGCGCACTGCGTTGGATTTGCCGACGATTAGAGTATATACAAACCCTTTCTCAACAGTTTACGTCTCCGATGAAACAACCAGTCGAAAGGTTTCCTTAGGTGCCACACCCAAGAAACCAATTTATAGGCAAAGGTCGGATCGTAATTCTGGATTAGGTCGAATATTGATACGGATCTACGTAATGAATTCCGAAATAAACAAAGAAAACAAAATTCCGGTCGATATTCTACCTACACTCAGCAATGTGCGAGTCAACTCCCACCTTGCCTCAAACGAAATAGAAGGGAATAAGACAGTCTATTCAGGGAAATAGAGTCGGATTCAGAAGTAAAAAGGAGTTCACTCCTTAACAAAACTAACCATCCGCGGAGAAGTAGCGTAGGGTTTCGCAGGGATTCAGAACGGGAAAGCTCTTCTGAAAGGCAAAGAACTCATAGTACAACGTCTTCATCTAGACGCAGACAAAGTAACCGAGAACTAGGGAAAATCATTTCCAGTGGGAAAATAGTTTTCGATGGTAGCCACAAAACTAAGTCCCGATAGCTTCCTGACAAAAATAGAAGATCAGAGGAAGTTGTCGCGAGTAACGGACGATGAACTACTTACAGTAATACCGGTATTGTTGCACGGTATAACACAAAAGTGGTTCCGGTACCACGAACAAGAGTTTAACAATTGGCGTAAATTCAAAACAGAATTTCGTTCCTACTTTGGCGATGACGACTTTGAAAGACGCGTCAAAGAGCAAATTCAAACTCCGACCCAAGGAAAGGACGAAACGATAGACGAATACCTAACGAATATACGAAGTCTAATCGCAAAACTCGACAATGAAATCCCAATAGTCGAGCAGCTCGACTGGGTTCATAGGGGATTGCGACCAGAATATCATAGAGTTATTCGTCGATCGTATTTCCGTTCTTTCCGAGAATTATTGCAATTAGGGAGAAGTTGGGAAAAGGAATGGAACATTTACGTAAAAGAATATAAGCCCCCACCTCCTCCCGAAAGCTCATTTCTACAAGAATTTGCTTACCAACCGAAAGCGGATGGTAAATCACCCAAAAAGAATCACACAGCTTCCGTAATAGAAGCTGAAGACGGAGTAGCAGCAATAAGCACCTCTAAACCCAATAAACCCAACAATAAGAAGTCGAACCCAAAACAAAACACCAGAAACGCAAGGAACACCGGTGCGCAATCGACCCCATCGGAAGGCCCTAAGAAAGGGGGGGTTGAACAGAGTAGTAATACTCCTGTTGAGAACATTAGTCCGACCACATCTCCTTGCGGCCCAAATAAAATAATTTGCCGAAATTGCAACCAAAAGGGTAATTTCCATATGGGTTGCATCACTCCGTGGAAACGGATTTGCTACAAATGCAAAACGGAGGCCTACACCTTAAAAAACTGCCCTAGGTGTTCGGGAAATGGGGCAACGGAGTAGTGAAAGCGGTCCCACTACTGCCGAGACTTTAGAGGCAGTCAATGAAAAGTCGGATGACGTCTCTAAATTAGGAAGAAGGACCACCTTCGACTCAATTGACTCTAGAAAGTCCAAAGGCCTTCATATCGGAAAATTGAACTCTATCACCCACAAGTGGTTTTAAGAGAAAATAAGGGTAAAACTCGAAACTCGAATACTCATTCTAACTCCGTTGCAGACCCGAGCTGATAAACCAGAACCAATCGAACTTACGGTGGACTCATGCTTCGGAAACGTGAATACGATACAGGCGACAATAGACACAGAGAGCTTTAACGGGGTGGGAATAACGCCGGAACTCGAAATGTCAAACCTTCTAGAATGCCAAAGTATCTGCTCGGTAGACGCAGTTGAGGGTGAAGAGGGTTCCTTAGATCTAGGGCCAAGGGAAATTAAAGTTGAAGCTCAGGTCCATAGGGATTCCGAAATAGAAATCCCCAACCTTGGAGTGGAAAGTAGATCGAGAACACTAGAACCTATAGCCGGTGACTTAGAGAAAATTGGGGCTATAGAGGAAGGTATATCGGAAGCAGACCTGATTAGCGGTATAGTGGAGACGTCAGAAGTAGCCAATAGAATCCACGTACGGGTTACTATAGACTCAGTCTCGCTAGACACGCTGATTGACAGCAGATCCTCTTGCCTTGTATTACGGAAGTCAGCTTCAGATAAGTTAGTGAAAGCTTGCGGTGTACAATTAGATTGCAATAAGAAAACCCGCATGATTATGGCAAACGGTTCGGCCGACATGATAATCGGAAAGGCCAATCTGCCTATAACCATCGAGGGGGTCACGCGAACCTGCAAAGTTAGAGTTGCGAATAACCTTGACACGGAACTAATACTGGGTCTAGAGGGTCAAGGAAAATTTGACATGGTCTACATCACTAAATCGCTTAAAATACTTATGCCGGATACCGACGGGAGACACTACCTCCTAAGACACTGGCTCGTAGAATAGGAGGGCTGTAGCAGGGTCGCCGCCCTACTGGAGGGGGAGGAGGAGACTCTAAAAGAACTCTTGAGAATAAAGTCACCTTTAAAGGCACAGGGCCCTCTAGGGGCGACCCACCTCTTCACTCACTCGATTGACGTACAGGGCCACGCTCCCGTTAAGGAGAGGTATCGGATAGTGTCCCCCAAAGTCTAGAAGAACATGTATAAAGAAGTGGACCGGTTACTCGCTGATGGGATTATTACAAAATCATATAGCGAGTGGTCGGCTCCAATAGTAATGGCTCGTAAACCTGGCGGCAAAGACAGACTTTGCCTAGACTTCCAGAATTCGAACGCAATCTCGAAAAAGGAAGCTCACCCTTGCCCTACATGACGGACATACTATGACAGTTAAAAGCAGCAAGCTATATCTCGAAGCTAGACTTGAGTGCCGCGTTTAATCAAATCCCTCTAGAAAAGAAAAGCCAAGCGTACACAGCGTTCACTGCTCCGGGTAGGGGACTATTCGAGTTCACAAGAATGCCATTTGGGCTCACTGGGGCCCCTGCAACCTTTCAGCGACCCATCGATGAGGTTATAACCCCTGAGATGAGGCCTAATGTCTTTAGCTCCTTAGACGATATTATAGTGGTGACCGCGACTTTCGACGAACACCTATATTGGTTGGAAAAAGTTCTCGATCGAGTTGCTGAAGCAGGATTGACGATAAATCCGGATAAAAGTGAATTCTGCTGCTCAGAAGTAAAATATCTCGGATTTGTCGTCAATAAGGACGGCCTCAAAGTAGATTCAGACAAAGTTGATCCCATAGTTTTCTATCCGGCCCCCGAAGCGGTTAGCCAATTACGAAGGTTCCTAGGGAAGGCCTCCTGGTACCGACGGTTTATACCGGAATTTGCGACGATAGCGGAACCGTTAACACAGTTATTCAGGACAAACGTGAAGTGGCACTGGGGCGACGAGCAGTATGAGGCGTTTGAATATTTGAAACACGCCTTAACTAAAGCACTAATATTGGCCTACCCCATGTTTAAAGACGTGGTCGAGAACCCCTTTGATCTGCAGACCGATGCAAGTGCTTCCGGACTCGGTGTGGTTCTGACCCAGAGACAGGGTGACGAGGAACGGGTGATAGCTTTCGCCAGTAGGACTCTGACAGCAGCGGAGAAAATTACACCGTTACCGAGCGGGAGTGCCTCGCGCTCGTATGGGGAAGTTGGAAGTTCAGGGAGTACCTCGAAGGGTTTCATTTCAAGTTCATATCGGACCATAGCAGTCTCCGTTGGATGAAAAATCTGCGGAACCCTACGGGACGACTCGCACGTTGGGGCTTGGAACTCCAAGCCAATGACGTGGAGATTATCCATAGGGAAGGCACTTTACACCACATCCCGGATGCGTTGTCTAAGATAGCTGAGGATGACGATCAGGTCCTAGTAGCAAATATCTCGGAGGTAACAGACTCATGGTATACGAGACGGGTGGATGCCGCCCAGGAAAGTTCGAGAATCTTTCCGGATTGGAAAGTTGAAGACGGTCGATTATACAAACATCGGCCCGATCCCCTAACAGATCCCTTGGTTAGTGACTTAGACTCTTGGAAGTTGGTGATCCCTGAGGAGCAAAGACTGAAGGTCATGAAGGAAGCACATTCGGAGGACCAGGCGGGACACTTGGGTATCGAGAAGACGCACAGTCGAATTGCGTTAAGATATTACTGACCGGGAATGTATCATGACACCGTGAAATTCGTCCAACGCTGTGGCCCGTGCCGGAGGTGTAAAGTGGAACAGGCTCGTCCAGCCGGCTTGCTGGGACAGCGCGTTGTCGAACAACCATGGACAGTAGTCGCGGGGGACGTCATGGGTCCATTTCCGACCAGTCAATCAGGCTACAAATACGTAGTGGTGTTCCAAGACCTCTTCACGAAATAGATAGAATTTATCCCGATCCAAACGGCAAACGGGCCCACGATTCGCAAAGCTTTTACCGATCTAATAGTCTCACGCTAGGGTGCCCGGCAAGTGGTCCACACTGACAACGGTACCGAATTTTCTATCAGATTAATGGAACAGATGTGTAGAAGTATCGAAATAATACACTCTACAAATCCGGTATATCATGCCCAGGCAAATCCTACTGAACGGGTTAACCGCGTCCTCAAGACAATGATCATCGCGTTTTTACAGGACAACCACAAAGAATGGGACACTCATTTGCATGAGTTCCGCTTTGCTTTCAATACCGATGTTCATGGGCCATTGAAGATGTCACCAGCATTCCTTAATTTCGGAAGGAATCCGTTGCCGTATCGACTGTTACGTCGACAAATAGAAGTAGGGACACAGCGCCGTGAACCGAATTCTGCGGAATGGCTAGAGCGAGTGAAAAGGCTAGATAATTTACGGGATTTGGTCTGCCGACACTTCGATCGCGCTTATACAACTCAAGCGAACAAGAAGAACAAGAAGAACAAGCGCACTAGGACATTCCAAGTTGGAGATCTTGTCTTAAAGTCCAAAAGGATATTGTCTAGGAAGACTGACAAAGTAGCCGCCAAGTTGTGTCCAAAATTTGTAGGCCCATTTAAGATTAAACGCTGTTTGTCCCCAGTCGTTTTTAGTTTGGTTTCTATTGACGGGAGAAATGCCGGCAAGGAACATGTTAGACATCTTAAGCCCTATGTTGTCGAGGAGCCGGGACCCCATTCGTGGTCGGAACCAGCACAGTAATTTCGGGAAATTATATCCCTGACCTGGACATCTTGCCAGAACTCAAACCACCTGTAATCTCGGTTTAAGGCTGGGGGAGTTGTGATGGGATATATTTTTTTTTGGTTACCCGTCACTTGAAACTGCTTCGTCCCAAGAAAATTTAATGTCAACTATTAAACAAACTATGCAAGCGTTAGAACGAAGGTCACCTCCGGAAACACTACCAGGAAACACTCAGAGCAATGGTTATTAACGCTTCTTTTTTTTACTTGCTCCTGCTAATCTTGTCTTTTCATGCTTTCTTGGAACCCTGTCTGTCGACGAATTAAACTGAACAATTGGAGGCAAGGCAAATAGTCTGTTGGATACGCGATTAGTCAATTCAAATTTAACAACTTCTTCCCGCTAGAACTGGAGGCCGCCACCGTACGGGCGACCGAGACCGTCTTTCAGGCAGAGTCGCAAGTGGGCATGGGGCACCGACCCTGTACCGAGAGAGTGAAGTCTCTCTCTAATCAATCTCTCTCACCGGAGTGCCACCCGAACGGTGTCATTATATATCCACTAATTTTGTATGTAATCTGAATCGGCCACCTGTATTCCGAAGGCGAATTTAACCTTAATATCAATCAAAATTCCGAAAAAGGAGCTACTTTAAGAACAAAACGCAGAAAGCATAATAGTGAATCAGTAGAAGAAAAAAGTAAAATGGGCTAATTGTAAACTGTAACCCTAACGAGATTTCTCTTCAGCCAATATAACAGTTATTGAAATGACCCAAAAAGTAATTTCAATCACATTTTAAATACCTAACTTTGGTTAACAAATGCACTTAATATTAAAAATAGAAGCATTTATCATCTCAATTTTATTTTGTTTTCATATAAAAGGCCAAATATGTTTTATCACTCTCCCTTCTTCACTAAAAAAATATTTGTTTGAATCAAAAATACATATTTTTGGTTATAAAGTTTTTTCCTTGAATTATTTAGGTTTGAATTTTTGAATATTTCGTTCATGTTATATATTTTGCGATTATTAAGCAAACGTCGATTTTATTTTTGCTGAAATTACATCAAAACAAAATATTTATAGACGTTGCAGCAAGAAATTCCTTGGAATTTTTTTGAGTAACCTTAGATCTGCAACATGTAATCAAAATATTGAAATTTATTAAAGATTTCTTGGAATCTTTTCAAATTCTCCAAAATATTTTGAAAGAATTCAATACAATTCAAAAATAAGCATAGAACTGAATTCAACAGTGATTAAACCATGGGTTAAGTTATTGAAATAAAAGTCACCAAAGTCACTTTTATTCTTGAAAAGTGACTTAATTGACTTCATTTTGATAAAGAGACTAAAAAGTGATTTAAGAAAAAAAGTGACTATGTGGGAACCCCGAATTATATTTTTAAAGCTCTTGAAAGTTTCTTGGAATTTTTAAAAATATCCTAAAATATTTCATATCCTTCAACATATCTTAAAATTATTTGAATTTGTTAAAATTCCTTGGAATTATAGAAAATACCCTAAAATCATTCAAATTCTTTGCAATACATTGCAACTTTTCAAGGCTCTGAAAAATTCCTTTGTATTTTTAAAATTTCCAAAAATCTTTAAAATCCTTCGAAATTCCTTCAAATTATTGAAATTTTTTCAATACCTTGAAATATCTCAAATTTTTTGAAATCCAACTGAACAACTAAATTCTCTAGAACATTTTTTGGAATTTCTTTAAATATCCTGAAATCCTTAGAATTATTTTTCAACAAATGAAAAAATGCTTGGAACCTTTTAAAATACCCGACAATATTTCCGATCCTTAAAAATTCCATTAACTTACTTAAAGAAGTTGAAATTTCTTGCAATCTTTAAAAACACCATGAAATGTTTAAAACCCTTCAAAATCCTTTGCAATTTTTTAAAGATCTTGAAAATTCCTTCAAATTTGTGAAAATACCTTAAATTTTTTCGAAGTTCTGAAATTCCTTCTTAATAATAAAATCTATTAAAAAGTGCTTTGCATATTTTAAAATACCCTCAAATATTTGAAACTATTTTAAAACTTTTGAAATCCTTTGGAACTTTTAAAGCTCTTCAAAAATACTTGGAATCTTTTGAAATACGCTAAACTATTTCAAATATTTCCAAACCTTTCTAAATTTTGTGAAGCTTTTGAAAATTCCTTGGAATTTTTGAGAATACCCTGCAATGTCTAAGATACTTTGGAATAACTTCAAATGATTGAAATATATTTAAAAAATCCTTGGAATATTTTGAACTATCCTTCAATATTTAAAACACTATGAAACCTTTTGAAATCTCTCAAAACTTTTTAAAGCTCTTGAAAATTCCTTAGAATTTTAAGAAACACCCTAAAATGTTTGCAATACTTTGAAATCGAAAATTCAATTATTTTTGAGCTCTCAATGCCTTTTAAATGAAATTTGAAGACGCTTAAGACGTTAGAAAAAATGAAATATTTAAGTTTGTCATAAAAATGAGATTATCAGTCCGAGGTCTCAATGATACGTCTGATAAGCATTCTAAGAACGGATCAAATTCTGACGAAGAAGAACTCGATTTGTTCTTGCTGTACACGATAACGATTGGAAACGAAAAATCAACCTGTACTTAGTAAAGTGAAAAAAAGTGGAAAAAACCAAAATAGTTTCAACAGTTGATGTTTTGAAGTGGTGGAAAGATTATAAACAGTAGTATCCACGACTTGCTAGAATGGAATGTGTTTCCTAACTAATAAAATAATGTTGCTGATGTGATAATTATTATTGAACCTTGGTTTACAGAATTAGGTAATAAATTGTTCATTCAGAAAACCAATTAATTCAACTCATATTATCTTTACTATATTTAAGTATTATTTTTATTGATATACATTGTGTTTGAGTTAAATTAAATAAAGTTCTATTGAAACGTTTTACAAGTGATCAAAAATAATACCTTCTGATCAATATTCTTATTTACTTGTAAATTTTAAATGAATAAATTGAGAGATCAATTGAACAACATAGAAAAACTACTTGGTCATATTATATTATCTTTTTGTGGAATAGAACCAATTTTTTACGATATGAAGTGAGACGAGATATTGTCTTCGGAAAACGAGCTTTTTCTGTAATGCTAATATAAATAATTTCGTGAGTTTTGTAGATTGATACTTTTTAATCCGTTGCTACGTTGAAAATGAAAGAATCGTTGGAAAAGGAATAAAATGTATTGATTGTCATAAAAGACTTGAAACTACATTTTTAAAGTAGCTAAAAAAGTAACGTTTTTATATTTACTGTTACTGAGAGAAATTAAATACTTTAACTTTATTTTGTAAGTAAATTAATTTTGCGGAAGATTGTGGTCCACATGCTCTACTTTGAAATGGAATAAGATTGGGAAACGGGAACCTACTGGAGTTTCCCTGATTTCATCTTTGCTCAATGGAGAAATCGTGCCGCTTTCCATGTTCATTTTTACCCGTGGGTAACTGTTAGCGCGATAACTACATCTATATATTCCAGCAAGAGATCTATCACTTTCCAATATTGCAAAGACATCACCATCAAATGTTGATAATACAATTTGTTCTTGGGTTGGCACAGGCACATAATGAGACCGTCCTGCGAGTATTCGAATTAGTTTATCCTTAGGAAAAGTGAATCTTCGAAGTCTGAATTGCCGGTGCCTATTCTTATTGGGAATAATCCGGATGAATTCAAGTTGTTCATATCCACATGAATGTCCGTCAGATAAGGAAATGAGCCTGGTAGGTGGAGCTATGCGCCCGGCATTGGCAAGAGGAGACCTAGACCTGGCACGACGAAGGGGCCCGACAGGGTGAAGAGTCCTGGCAGGATAGCGTTGTCTGTCAGAAGAACAAGCATCCTGTACGCCATGATGAAGACCAGGAATAGGGTCGCTATTAGGTAAGCTCTCGAACTGTGAACTAAAATCTGCAAGAGCAAATAGAGGACTCAATTTTATTTGAAACAAGGGAAAACTATTAAAAAAGTAGGCCACTTTCAAGGGTAGATTATTCTGATTTATTGGAATATACAAAAACTTATGTTCTTCAAACATTAACCACGTCATATGGCACAATATTTAATACAACTGGAAGCAATTTTTTTAAATCACTTCTGGGACAATCGAACTAAGTAACTCTTCAAGTTTAAATATTTACCCAAAAATGGCCTCATTTACCTGCACCATGTATTGACACATAATAACAATAAGCAAAAATTTGACACACTTTATATTAGTTTAAAGGTAAATCTTCTAATATTTACCATCAATTCTTAGTTACCAAGCTCACTTATCAATGAATTACAGTCGTGTTGGTTAAAACAACAAGAGAAAAATAGCTAAGACTCACCAAATTGTCACCGCCTGTTACTTTTTGATGAAAATGTACTAGTAAATATATTTTTAAACAACTTATAATAACTATTAGTTAGCAGCGTTATTACTCACTCGTAACGAAAAAGCTGAGTATCAAGCTGTTCTGATTTAAAAGTCAATTTTTTCATATGTCCATGTGTCAAAATTTTGAATTGATTCATCCTAATTGCTTATAAACATTAAAATTATTATATATCACCGAATATTGTCAAAGTTATATTATTTTGGAGAATATCTATAGCAATTCAGGTAAGTAATGGGGACTAAAATCTGAAAAAAACTAAAAATTCAAATAATTTACGACAGAAACTGTTTATAGCAATAGTTATCGTTAACCTTTCAATCTCTCTTGAAATTAAATTTCATTTCTTCATCAATCCGAAGCAGATTAGGAGAAGGAAAATCTTTTGTCCCTTTAACAACATTATCTGCCAATTTTCTTAAATCAAATTTTCTTGATAACAATAGCATTTATGGAAGAAACAAGAATAGTTTAGTAAAAATTGTCGCTATTAGAAAATACGAAAGTTCCGAGCTGGACGCTCTTCTGAATTCAATGCACTTTAATTTTAATAAAATAATTTCCAATCGGATACAAGTGCGCAAAATAGGTGATAACACGAATTAGGAAGCACCTATGCGCACGTGTATCACACTCTAATTTTTGCAACGCCCTTTCGAAAAAGTTGTGTTAGGAAGAGTTAACGAAAAATAATAGTCTTAAAAAAAAAAGATTTTTAAATTTTGTAAACAAATTTTTTTGAAAAAAAATTTTGGAAAGAAAGTTCTGAAAAAAAGTTGTTTGAAGAAAAATGTTTGAAAAAAAATTTTGTAAAAAAAACTGGTTGAAAAACGAATTGAGAGAAAAAAAATATTTGAAAATAATTTGTTGAACAAAAATTGTTGATACAAAAATTATGTAAAAAAATGCTATGAAACAACAAAATTGTGGCGCTTATGCCTTTTGTACGACGGACGAGAATGGCTCCGAAACCTTAAAAATAAAACTTCAATCATTAAAAGATTTGTTCAGGTCGAATCTAAATATATTTCAAGAAAATGCCAAACCAGTGCTTAAAGTTATCTATGCCAGTGTCCAAAGTACCTCATCTCGAAAGTGCGCATGCGCACATTTTTTACCAATGCCTGAAATAAGGCATATTCAAAATGCGCATGCGCTGAAATTGTTTCGCACGCAGGCTGCCCAAATAAGGTCCTTTAGGCACCATTTAGAAGCATGAAAACGTCAACTTTTAAGATGGGTGTTGCAAAAAAGAATTATTTGAGTTTTGTAACCCACTTCAGCACTAGGATATTTTCAGCCGTTGATACGATGAAAATAAAAGAGTCGTTACGAAAAGCAATAAAATGTATTGAGCATTCTGAAACTACTTGCATCTACATTTTGAAAATAAATGAAAAAGTAACGTTTTTATAACTACTGTTATTGGAAGAAATGTAACTACACTTAACCCCCAATATAAGAGAGGTTCGGGCGTTGGCGTTGATTCTAAATCGGGGGAATATGAACGTAAACAGACAGGGCCGCGTAAAAGATTTCTGTTGGATTCGGACGCATGATGCAACCAGATGCAATTAATGCCGGATAGAACGGCCCTCAGGCTGTTTGTCACGTTTGACTGAGCACATCCTCTCTTTCGGCCCAGCGAATCCTCTCATCACGAAATTGCGGAGGCCATCATTTCCTGGAATATTGTTAACCGGGGGTTCTTATATCGGGAGCTGAGTCTAGTTACCAATTAATTACTTATTTACAAGTTATTTTGAACGTTTCCAAAGACATCCAAAGGATGTCGAAGATTTCAATGAAATTTCAAGCAATTTTAATGAGATTAAAGGAGTTTGTAGATGTTTGCTGCGTAAAGTTTATTTGTGCAGAATTATGAGTGGTCTGAAATAAACCGCTCCTTTGCAGGTTGTCTACTTTTCTATTAATTGCTTCAATATTTTTTTGTATGATTTATTGCAGTGCTGATTATCCTATAATAATTTTCTATATAATTATTTTCTAAATGAATTTCCTATATTGCGAAAAAATGATAAGAAATTCATTATAAAAAAATAGGCCTACACTGATGTGCCTGTAATGTTTTTTTCGTAGGGGTCAAATCTGTGAGAGAGTAATTATGAGTAGGCCTTAAAAAAAGATGCTTGATCAAAAAAAACGTTCGCCATAGTATACTTTTTCAAAAATTTTCTTAAAAAATTGGAAACAAGATTCCATACTTGTAGAATATTTTCTAGTTCAAGAGATTAATAATAGTTTAAAAATGTTAATATAAAAACTGTTTATTAACCTTGATGATTCGCATGTTCGTTGCTCATCCCAAAATTTGCCAGAAAGTCTCTTGCTTTGGGCGATATACTTGACGATGCTTCTGTGAAGAAGAAACAAATATTTATGAATTTCTAATGTTAAAAATGTATTATCAAGATTCACGATAATGAACCGCCACCAAGTAAAAAAACGCGAGTAATTCTAATATATATATATATATATATCTTTTTATATTGTGAAATTTGTAAATAGGTTACGTTACTTCCACCAACATAACGTATAATACTTATATACCTTATCTACTCTAACGTACTTAAAAATTAAAAGGAAAATCCGAAATTGTTTTATGATCAAAAAGTGGCCGAATTTTATAAGGCGATTATTTCAAAAACTGATTTCAATATCGTGCAAATTCGGGAAATTTTTAGTTTTTCTTCCTAAGAGATATTTTCTCTAAAAAATATAGAAAACTTTCCAAATTTCGAGTTTTTAACAGCAGATTTCATATTACGCCTTCGAAGCTTGAAAATTCGATAAAGAGCGATCAAAATTGAACCTTGTGAGGTATAAAGTTTCAATTTAAAAAAATATATAAAGCACTGAATAAAATTAGTAGGTCATAAAAATATGTTTAATTACTATAGTCAAGCAGAGAAAAATGATAATAATAATGAGCACAGAGTTAACATACTGGTGGAAACCCAGATTCATTTGTTTTGCATTGAAGATAACAGCATGAAGTTATTATATTCAAAAACAGGAAACGAAAAAAATGATACCATGAACAAGAGATATCTAGTTTTTGCACTGTAGTATTTTACATTCATGATTGTATAATAGATGTTCCAACGTACTTACTATATAACAAATAATATTAATTTATTCTATACTTACCACTAGAATTGAGAATAACGTCTAAGGTTAAGACCAGAGTATAAAAGATCCTCATTTTTTATATGTAGGAGGAACTGAATAACGCAGAATTTTGAGAACAGCGTAACTAATGATTATTCAGATGTTTCATGTATATATACTGTTCGCGTATATGGATAATTTTGATGCTTGGTGACGTGAACATTCTTATTTATGATCACATAATCTTTAGAATATAAGTTAAGATCTCGCACGTGAATAATTATCATACCATAAAAAACTTTGATGATTCAGGTTTAATGTAAAGGTATGTGTTTACATTATTCTAAATTAAAAAACTAGGAAAATACAATAATATATAGAGACTACATTCATTGAAATATCTCTTTGATAAATATTGATAATGTGTCATGCAGACATAAAAAAGTTCAGAAATATTTTTTTCAATCATTGGTAGTAGCATATTTTTTCACTAAATACTTTATCAAGCGAAGACAAGTAATCTATAAAACAATTTATTTTTATCTTGGATTCATCATTTATAAATACAAGAAAGCCGCTCTTTTACTAAAATTACTTGACAATAAGACGATAGCGATTTTAAAATGAAATATTAAGCATTTTTAACCAAAAAATATGACATTTTTACCAAAAAATATGAATTTTCAAACGAAGAGACGAATTTTTAACATTATACATTCACTTTGAGCCAACTTCTTGAATTTCGAACTAAAAAAGATTTTCAACCAAAAATGTATCAGTTGAATTTTTAGCAAAAAAAAAATTATTTTCAACCAAAGAGATGAATTTTCAACATTGATCACGAATCTTTAACCAACAAAATTAATTTTTAATATGGCAGTTTAACTTTCCACCAAGTAGTTGAATTTTCAATCCGAAAATCTGAATTTTCTACACAAAACATTATTTGAAGCCAAATAGTTGAATTTTAAACCGAACAAGATTTGACTTTCCAATCAAAACGGACGAATTCAAAAAGAATTTGAATTCTCATCTAAAACAAATAAGTTTTTAAACAAAAAGTTAAAAAGTTGCAGTTTGAACCACAAAAGATACTATTTCTATCAAAAGAGGTGCATTCCCAAACCAAAAACACGAATTTTTCAACCAAATGAAAAATCTTTTCAAGTTTAAAATTCAACTACTTGCTTGAAAATTGAACTTCTTAATTGGAAGCGCATTTTTTTGGTTGAGAATATAACTATTTTGTTAAATATTCGTTCCTTTTTTGTTGAAATTAATTTTTATCGACTTTATCGACTGCCATAACATACGAGATAATGAAAGCCGAACAAACGCACGATATAAAAAAAAGCTAAGAGAAGAAAAACGTTCCTTATTGTCCTTTTTGAAGGACCAACAAGAATATCATAAAAACTTTTAGAATTTTCTTTAAAATCAAAAAAAATTTTTTTGACTAATGGTTCTGGTTTTAACCTTAAAAAATAATGAAGAATGAACAATTGCATTTTGTGGTGAAACTACGCAAAATACCAAAAAATTTAATAAAGAAAAATTGTTAAGCCAAAAAAGATCTACAAATTTGCTATTATCGATTCGTATAGGATTCGTAGTTTTAGTTTTAATCGTAAGAAATAGCATTCAAAATAAAAAATCAAATTTTTGGAAACAGGACAGAAGATACGGAAAAAAATCAACAAAAGTTATTCAACCAAGAAAGATCTAAACAGTTTTCGAAAATCGTATTTGCATAGGATGCGTAGTTTCTGTTTTATCTATAAGAAATAACATTTAGAGGTAAAAAATTCAATTATTGAAAAAACGATACAAGCTACGAAAAAAAAGTAAGCAAGCAAAATTTGTTCAGCTGAATTAGAGCTGCAAATTTGTTATCAATTCTTTTTTGATATAAGATCGAGGTACAAAAATAAATATAATATATGTGAGATATCATCGAGTTGAACACAATGTAGAATAATTAGTATTTTGGACAAAGTCGAGTGCGAAGCGTGAGATCCAAAAGACGCAAGTTTCAACAATCAGTTCGATTTTCAGCGAAAAACATAACTTAATTATAATGACTTTGTGACAGTATTCATAAATTTTCAACAGAATATTTTATGTAAGACATGATTTTGAACACAACCTAAAAAGACTTTACGCAATTTATACACGTCCCCTTAGGGAAATTTCGGCATTTTAAATTATTTGAAATACAAAAGTCGACTTTTTCCGAAAGGAACTCCATATGAAACTTGAAACTAACGAAGATTTTGAATTTAAAATAATACACGCATTGCACGGTGAACACTTCATTTTTTTAAATTCTATGATTTTTCCTTGACCAATTTTTTATTTTCCCTAACCATTAATATTCAAATACCAGCATTTTAATCATGTAATATTTTCAACAGCGGATCCTTTATGAGCGGATGAAAACAATATTTCAAATACAAAACAAAAAATATGAAAATTTTGATTAGAAAAAAAAGTTTGAAATAAAAAAGACGAATTTTCAATAAATAAAGAGTTTTCAGTCAAGAAAGAAAAGAAATGTTATCAAAATTTTTTTATCTTCATGCCAAAAGACGAATATTATGCATAAGAGATGAATTTTTAACTAGAAAATATGAGTTTTCAGCACAAAAAAAACTTTCAACAAAGTAATTCAACTTTTACCTGTGCAGTTGAATTTGCAATTGAAAAATATCATTTTTTAAGGTAGGGGAACGGCGCTAAATGCGGCGCGGCGGCAAATGTGGCGCGTTCGAGTTTTCGAATATTGACACATTTTCTGCTTGTGCAGGTAGTTTCATTATATGTAAATATGTTTTCAACGTTACATTATCAGAAAATTGGGATAATTGAACTAATTGCCTGATTTTTATGACGAAAAGTTAGTTTTTGTCCTTTCGCTTGTATTGTCAGAGTAGCTAAAAACAAGTAAAAAATTACAGAAGTTTCGTGTAAACTTATAAATTTTTTTGGAAATATACTGTTCCGAGTTTCTTAAATGCTTTAAAGTTTAACATTTTGAGTAAGATTAATAAACTTTTATGCCAAAAATCTTTATTAAATACTATTCACATGCGACTTATATGGCGCACTCGGGACTAAAATTAGCAGGTAATATAAAGAATTTCTTAAAAAGTCCCCCCATTGATAATTATTTAATTTGATCCTTCATTATGTTATTTTTCATATTGGCGAGTCATCCTGCACTGTTAACTAAAAAATTTGTTCTTAACGTTTCAGCAGACATAACCCTCAAACTAATGTGAGATATTCTGCACTGCCAAAAAAACATTTTTTCTTGAAATTTCGGCAGACATAATCCCTCAAATATGTTAATAATGTTAAACCTAAATATAATCATGTTATTTTCATTAAATTTTACTAATTTTGTTCATAATTTGTTTTTCATTCAATAATTATTTTCCTTTATGTGCGCCGCATTCGCCGCCGCTCCCCTACTATTAAAAAATTTCGTATATACACACACGTACATACATTTTTCAGAGAAACGATTAAAGAGGATACAGAATGATTAGCATGGACGTATAGTTTTCTATGATAGGTGACGAGATAAATTAAAATAGTTGACGGATAGGAAAAATGCATCAACTAAAAAGATATGACAAATCCTTACGATTATTATTTGCAAAATATTTTATTATTTTCATTGAAATAGTATTCATAAATATATAAGTTTCATATAAATTCAAATCCTTCAAATTTCTCATTTGCCACTTTCATTTCAGGCATAAGGATATTACCATCAGTTGTAAAAGCCACAATGTAAGTAGACATTCGACCTTGATATTCTTCCGACTTTAATGCGATGATTATCTTCTCATTAGATCCCGGTAAAAATTTGAAACTTGAGAAACCTCTGGTTGGTGTTAATGTACCAATATTTGTAACCTGCATTTCACATAAACTTATTAATGTACATGCCCTAAAATATTTCCTTCTTGCATATGGATACAAGGACCTTTTCTATATATGTACTTTGAATGATATAAGTTTACTTACCTGGATATCCGTAAAATTCTCATCGGCCTTTAGTAACACATTACAACTCATAGTTTCATCTAGTGTCTCATTATATCTCTGAATTGAACATCTACGTGGTAGAAAAAACCAGCTCTCATGCTCAGCGCTCCATATTCCTGATTCGTGGATCATGTAACCTAAAAAACAATAGTTTTTCACAGCGCAAAATTAAAAAACTTACACGCTGATTCGGCTTTTTTACAGCTTAACAAAAATATATTAGGTACATGTAGAAAATTCCTGTGTATACTCCCCCCCCCCCTAACACACACACGAAATCGTGGTATAGTTTCAGCCACAATCACGTCTCACGAAAATGAGATAGGATGTCATAGCGTAAGATGAACACAATATGACGATCTCAGCGTGTTGTCGACACGGGGGGATGCTCTTCAGGCTACGAACCTGTGAACTGTGAAGGCTTGGCACTCCCTCTCTTCCTTTTCTTTTTCTCATGATTGTGACGTCGGCTAGTGCCGAGAATTCGATAACAAACATAGTTCGCTTTTCGAAGGTAAGAACAATGAAAAAGATGCGTTTGCCTTCGGCGGACACATTGTCATCGTAGACTTCGCGCATGGCTCGTAATATTCAGCGCGCCGCAGGAGCGCACGTTGCTGGACCTCGCGCTACGCGCTCGACCTTCGTTTCTTACAAGACCATTTACAAACTTCCTATTATCTTATCCTTACTATTTACAAATATTTACAACTATTTACATCAATTCTTATATCTATCTCCTTACTTCTAAATTAATATATCACAATTTTATTGTCGGAAGAGTGATTGAGCGATAGAAAATGAGAGAGCGAGTGAGTGAGAGCGAGCGCATCTGAATCTACTTATACTACTACATAATAACCACTTACAGATCTTTACGCTTCTAATCTAGTCGACTTCCGTTTCCTTTTTCCACACTTTCACTTCTCTTCTACCTCATTCTCAATTTTCAGTTTTCCATTTTTCCACTTTCATTCTCTCTCGGTTGCCCTTCTAGTCCCCTCCAACTCCTTCATCCATTCCTCACCCATTCCATCCTCCCCTAGAATCTTTACCACTATCTCTTGCCAGCTTCCCTTATCTTCCATTCCTCTCCTATATTCTTCCCATACATGCTCCCATGTTTCCTCCTCCCATTCACATATTCTGCACTTTCTGTTCTCTTCCTTTTCCCATTACATCCCCTCCCTTATCTCGTCTCCCAATTTAAATCTCGCTATTCTGGCCCATCTTCTCTCTCCCCATCCCTTTTCTAAATGCTTTGGTACTCCTTTGTTTTTTATCATCTTATGCCATTTATTATATTTTTACAATCAATATAGGTTCGGAAATGTAAATTTGCTAAGTGATTATAAGAGGTATATAACTGTAAAAATGCATTAAACTGAAAAAATCGCAGAAATGTTGAGAATTTATTAGGAGAGGAAAAAACATTAATACTTGGCAAGATTACTATTCTCTTTAAACTTGTTCTCGGGTTAAACCGGTTTGTCATCATAGCCATAGACTAAGTCAAGTGACTGATGAGATGAGGATGTTATCATTTAATTTAATACGATGTCTGAAATCCTCTGCGATGATGTTGTAGGTACAAAATTACGAGTATGGTGTAGTTTGGAGTTCGTATTTTACCACTGTTATCCTTTCACAGCGGCCGCGAGCGTACGAGGTGACAACAGTCGCCTCTGTATGCTTCCTTAGAGCTATTAGATTAGATTATTATTGGATTATTATGTTTGAGAAGTTGTAGGCTCCAGAAGCTACGAGCATGGTTCCTTAAAGCAACCAATCCCGACACAACTGGAACGTGTCGTGATCCACTCTTGCTCCTTCCATCACAGAAGGTGAGAAAGAGCGGGAAATTTACGCGAGAGACTTCGTACAACACTGTTCCTTGGAGTCCGATCTCTAGCCGCGGATGACCTTACGCGGCAGACGGCACAGTTAGAGATGAAAGTCTCACACCTGGATACTTTTTAAGAGCTACAATCTTTGTAGAATGTTATGAGGAGCAGTGTTGACGGACCAGATGAAGTGATCCCAGAAGAACAGCCTTTGTAGCCTTGGTCTTCAGATTTTGGAGGACAATATCAGGCTTTGTAGTACTGGTACATTGAGTGGTGGAGAATGAGAAATTCCAGAAGACCTTACACTGATCATTCTCTACAATGGACTCAAGTTCCCCCTGAGCGTATGGCAAGACTGGCGATAAATCAACGCCATAGAAGTGCCAAAGATGGTAATATAACACTTTTAGAGCCGCACTGTGTCTCTGTATGTGCCCGTAGCACGCATACTTTGAGCATCCACTGAGAGTAAGTCCAAGTATTTCTGGCTCTTGCTTGTACGCTCGGCAGTTGGTATCGCCTACAGGTACATTCATTATGCGCTCGCGGTAAACTAAGGTGTCTATAACGCTGTCTTGACAGGCAAAAAGAAATCCCTCAGTCTCCAATCTCAATCCAGCAGACTTGAGAAACATGTTGGACAGACCCATCGATAGCACTTCTCTACATGTAATGCCGTAGAATTTTCCAGTATGAGGCTTGTCAGCATGTTCCCTTAGTAGAAGTGAATGTTCTGCTTCCTGTACACGACTTTTCTGAAGCAAAGGTGTTAGTGATGCTAGGCCATGTCTAGTGTCGCTGAAATCAAATGTGAGACCAAGCTCCGGAACGGTATAGAAACGCCGCAGCATTGACGACTTCATGTTGATGTACAAGTCGCATAAGAGAATCTGTGCTATTTAGAACTGAGCAGGCTGTAGCCAGACCCGTTCTTCAATGAAGAAACTCTAAGCCTAGCAAGCCTCTACCCCCTTTATCTCGAGGGAGGTATATTTGAGGTACGGAAGATCTAAAATGATGACTTCGATGCATTGTCATCATCTTGCGTGTGCTTAGGTAAAGTTTCTTCAACTCATCGACGTTCCATTTTACTGCACCAAAAGTGTAGAGCAATATAGGAACGGCCAGCATATTGGTCGCCTGGATCTTATCTTCCCAGATAAATCGTAAATCCAAATTTTTCTGAGAATTTGGCGATACGTTTTTGCGAGGGCCGTTTTTAACACATGCACATTATGGGTTTCCGCTTGCGGTATTCCAAGATACGTATATGTTTCTCCATTACCAATACGCTGAATGGTATTTCCGCCTATGAGTTTAACATCCTGATCGTCACGTGATGATGTAGTTTCTAATCTTCCTTCGTATAGGTGGCCAAGTTTTCATTTTCCCCCCTTTAATACCTTCTTGACATTTCTGACATTTTATCCAGTTAATACATTATAAAATTCAGATATCCTTTAAAGTTACTTGGCAAACTTTGATTTCACAAATTATGTTAATTATAGCAATAAGTTCTTGCTTGGTGAAATTGTTTGCATCGTATATGTTTTTGGAGAGAATTCACTTATTTTATATACAAATTTTGTTTAAATCCAATAATCGTTTAAAACTAACAAAAATATTTAATATTCAACACAATATAATACATATAATTGGTATTGATATTTACATTATAATTTAAAATGTAATTATCAGTTCAGTTACTTATTATTGGGGGACTAATTATAAGCAGGCTTTACGTAGTTATCATTTGCAGGATAATAAACAAACAGCCTGAATATGAAGTCCAGTAATATGTTTTAACTCAGCTCTAATTTTATTAAATAACGTAACCATTTAATAATAGCCCTACTGAATATGACAGGTAGATTGAACTGCTAAAAAATTGAATTTGGGTTTACAAAATGAAATATCTCTAGAAATAAGTAATGAATCCAAATTTACTGAAAAAATGCGCTGAAGCTTCGTCCAGTCAATTTATTCTGAAATTTTTAAACGAATCGGTTGAATATTGTAGGCTACAGGTCGACTGTACTGCTAAAAACTCGAATTTTGGGCCTAGAAATTGAAATATTCCTAGGAATAATAAATTTATCAAAATCTCATTTAAAATAGAATTGGAGTGACCAATTTGTTACATTATACGAATAAGGGCCACGGTAAGGAAGTAGAGGATCTCCGATGAACAGTCTCACCTGGTAAGCATAATGCGCCGGGTGAAAATCGTTATCAGTATTTGATTTAGAATTTTTATTTATTAATAAACATCAGAAAGTTAAGTAATTTCTTCCCAAAGGAATAGTTTTGCCCTGCTGATTCATGTGTGGATAAACTTCGTGGGGACGCCGACTTGAGATCCTAGCAAGGAAAAAGAATTCCTGGAGAACGTCTTGGAGAAAAAAATGATATTTAATATCCTGGAGCAGGAAGGCTGAAGTTGCCCCAGAGGCGCAAACCGGACGACGAACTTGGCGAGCTTTTGACATTCATCAGAGGTATTTACGTATCATACATAGAAAAGGGATCGAGTACATTTCGTACAGACATTTGTAATATTTAAAAGAGGAATCATTGAATAAGTAAAAATCGCAAGACCATAAATTTTAATTGGTTCAAAGCTAAAGGTCATAAAGTGTGGAACCGGATCTTAGTGGGATATGATTGCTGTGAATAAATCTAGATGTACATTAACTTGATCCATAGGCTGGATTGATTATGATGCTTCACTACTGCTGCACTACTGCTGTCACTACTACACACACCACCTAGAGTTAATACCCGGTCACCGAGTTAATTAATTTGTTATTATTTTCAAAAGGCGTAATGCAAATCGATGAAGAATTGCCTAAGATATCCACAAAAGGGGTTAAGGGCATAGATAGTTCGAGAAAAGATATTCGCGGTTTTTACTTGGCGGTGATTCACTATCACGCATCTTAATTAAAAAAAAAAAGCTGGCCAAGTTTTGACTAATGAGTAATGACTAATGACTGCTTTCACTACAAGACTTAGATTGGTTCTGAAGAGTTCTCTTAACTCGGCAAACAAGATCAGGAAATCAACATCTATGCCATCCCTGTCCTCGTGTACTCCTTTCGGCTCATCAAATGGTCGAACATCGACCTTAAAAGGTTAAACAGAATAATCTGTGTTGAAATGACGAAGTACCGAATGTACCACAGTAATTCGGCGATCGAAAGGGTGGTTGTACTACGACATAGAGGGGTAAAGGCGTTGTAGATGGCAAGCAACCGTATAAGTCACAATTTATACAGTTGCAAGAATATTTTAACACCATGCGAGAATACTTTAACACCATTGCAAGTCGTTGCGCTTTACAACACCATCTGTGAAGCGGATGTTGATCACACGCCCTTGAATTTTTCCTTAGAGGGGGCCTTGAATAACAGGGCAGGAACCATAGAGGAATTAGAAACGTAATGGAGACAAAAAGTCACCCACGGCGAGCACCCCAAAACATTAGATCAACATGAAGTGGATAGTGAGGAATCCAATATTTGGCTGAAAAGGGGCGTCCTGTTTCCAGAAACGGGAGGATTCGTCATTGCAATTCAGGACAGGGTTGTCAGCACCAGAAATTATCGCAAGCACGTGTGACATCAAAGCGTGGCTGACAGGTGCCGATTATGTGGAGATACCAACGAATCCATCGATCACATTATTGATGGTGGTTACGTAATGGTTCAGTGAGGATATAGGCACAGACATAATGATGTGGCGAGCATTATACATCAACAAGTTGCTCTGAACCTAGGACTTTCAAGAGAATGGATGCCTTTCTATAGATACATTCCAGTGCCTCTTTTAGAAAACGAAGATTACATCTTACATTGGGATCTTACTATCCAGGCGGATCATTATATCCAAGCCAATAAACCCGACATTGTGATGCGTGAAAAAAGGGCGAAAGAGTACATCATCGACATTGCTTGTCCACTAAACCGGAATTTGCAGGCAGCCTATTCAACCAAAACCCATAAGTAAAGCGAGTAAATACAATATTCATTAATGTGAAACATGGATATATTTATCCTATTGTGATTTCGGCTAAAGGCAATGTGTATGTAAGATGCACTGCACATCTTAAACATTTAGGAGTCAGTAGGGTACTGGCAGCAGCTCAGAAAGGAATTTTATCAAACACCTGTCGAGTGGCGATCGAGTGCCAGATGGAAGCTCTAAGTAAGCATCGAGAGACCACTAACGTCGCCTTCAACGCTCTGGGCTGCTGTGTATTAAATTAATTCGTAACATCCTCATCTCATCAGGCACTTGACATAGTTTGTGGCTGATGATGAAAAGCCGGTTTCACTCGAGAACAAGTTTTAAAATAATAATAATAATTTGGCAGTAAGTTAATTACCAAGGTCCATAAGTTCGCGCGCAAACAATGGATTTGTCATCACAAACTCAACAAGCCAAAGCTGCTGACCATCCGGAAGCACATTGTTGACAGAATACGGAAATTATATGACGCTAGGAGAAGTCTAAAGCAGAGGGAGAGCTGGGTCAGAGAAAATCAACAGCTTTTCTCTCACCCATCTCGACTCTTCCGAGACCCTCCAGTTATAGGCGAGCGGTGACCCCTAAAAAGACGTATAAAAAAACGAGTTGACCGACCAGATAGTTTCGCTAGGATGAAACCTTTTCTAATCGATGGATTATATTGTTGCAAACAAAAAACCCTTGTGATATTTTTTCGTACCAATGGTCAGTAATTTGTTATTAACAAAAAACTTGAAAATTGAAAAGGATTAAAAAGTCGATACAAAAACACATTTATTATATATTCAGGGCAAAATTAAGCACTTTTTAACTCTTATCATTGTTTCGAAAAACGCTACGTTTTCGAGCTATGAGCGATTTAAGTTCGAAAAATAACCAAAATGCGCCATTTTCATACATTTTTTTCTCGGTTTCTACTGGAGCTTTTTGAATTTTCTTTATTCGAGGTTACTCGTCGAAAGTTATATTTTCATGCAAACTTTTTTCATCATGGCGACTTTCTTTTCCCTTTCAAGATTTGCGATCAAAAACTCGTAAAATTCACCGATTCTCCACGAGCGGGCGAGTAGCCGGAAAACAAAATATCGATTCGCGAAATATTGATATAGTAACTGTATACTTTTTAATTAATGATGGTATCGCATAGTTATCTAAGATTACGAACTATACCTTACATTTAAATAAGAAATAAAGAAATGCATATAATAATAACTATTAATTAATTAATTTATTTATTCTTACGAAAAATATACTTTTGTATTTGAATATAAACTAGTATAACTGTTATATAAAAAATACGATATTCAAACAAAATTTAAACTAACCGCGCACTTGCAAACTTCGCGTGCGATGTTCACTTGTTATGACTTGTTTCAACAAGCGCAGCGGGTAAGACGGCAACGATTCGTGAATCTCACACGTCGTTACATCTTTCTCTAGTGTTTTTAAGGTAATAACAGCAAACAGTTTATCAACATAGTGTAAAAAATAGTGAATATTCGCTATAATATTAGCGCTGTCATAATATATTAATCGATTATTAGCACACAAAACTGTATAAAACTGCACAAAACTGTAGGTAAGTTATCGAAAAGTATTCTTCTGTTTGGCCGTAATAAATAGACTGATCGTCCATTTCTACTTGCACGTAAATTGAAGCAGCACCTAATTTTGTAGAAAAAAAATTACAATAACAATAATCAATTGTTTGAAAAAGCATGTTTGTTGACTTACATTAATTATTACCTCAATAAGTGAGAAGTGGACAAAAAGATTAAGAGTTTAGAAAAAACCGCAACTTTTAGCACTTATCTAAGAGAAGATAGTTATAAATAATCACAAATTGTTTAAACAACTACGTTTAATAACTTCCATTATTTATTACTTTACTAAGTGAAAAGTGGGTTGAATGTTAAACATTTCAGAAGAAAGCGCAACTATATTGCTTTAATAAGAAAGGAGATAGTTACAAAGAATTATAAATTGTTGAAAGAAATATTTTATCAACCTTAATTTATTATTTAACTCACTCCAAGTGAAAAGTGAACAAAAAGTGGAATATTTCAAAAAGAACTGCAATTTTATAGCATTATTCTAAGAGAATATTATGAACAATAATAAAAAATTGTTTAAACAATAATGTTTGTTAACATTAATGAACCTCTCTCTCATTGAAAATTGGACGAAAAATGGAACATTTTTGAAAAAAACGCAGGCTTCTAAATCTGTTCTAAGAGAAAATTGTTAAAAACAATAACAACTTTTTTTAACAATTTATTCAAACATCTAATTAACAGTTCAAACTGTTATTCTATTTATTAGAAATAATTTTCGATTAAAAAATGCAAAACAATCATAATTAGCGCCAAAAACTCGCAAAATCCATTTTTTCACTTATGGGGTTTCTTTGGGACCCTAAAAAACATAATTATGGGGACGATGTTTGATAAGTGATATTTCACTTATATTTTATGGCTGATTGTGTAAAAATGATGAATAAAAAAAAAACGAATTTGAAACAAAATAGGTAAATTCTCAATTAAAAAGATTAAATTATTTACTAAAATTATGAGCCTTCAACCAAACAACTGAATTTTTAACAAAGCAGTTTAACTTTAAAATGAGTAGTTAAATTTTCAACCAGGAAAGACAAATTTTCAGGAAAATAGCTGAACCCACTATAAAAATTATTTCGTGAAAAGAAATAAATTTTCAAACAAAAATAATGCTTTTTAACAAACGAGTTGATTTAAAAAAAAAAAATGTTTTTCATTTTTCAACCTAGTAGTTGTACTTTGTACCAAAAGAGTTCAATTTATAAGAAAATAGATGAATTCTTGAGGAAAAAGCTAATTGTTGACATTATTTCGACTAAAAAAGATTTTAATTTGAAATTAAATAAAGTTTAATTCACCAAAAACATTCCCAATCAAATCAGATTAATTTTATACAAAAATAGTTGAATCCTCGTCAGAAAATATAATAGTTGATATTAATGAAACCAAAAAAGATTTTAATTTGAAATTGAGCACGCTTGAATTCACCAAAAACAAACCCTTAACTAAATTTTTATTTTCTACCAAAATAGTTGAATTTTTAACCAAAGCAATGAATTTTTTAACAATAAACATGAATTTCTAACCGAAATAGACGAATTTTCAATGAAAACTTCAATTGTTGATAATATTCTAAATGGAAAAGCTGAATCCTTAACCAAAATTGATTAATTTTCTATCCATAAATGACCCGTAAACCTCTCTTAATAAGAGATATACAAAAAAAGCACACATGGTAAATTTAAAGTAACTAAGATTAGAGTTCCAAGTTATTGCAAAAATCGTAACTAAGTTACGTTACAAGTAACTTTTTAAAACAGTGACAAAGTTACCCTAAATATTACAAATAACGTAAATTTCCAATAACTTAGTTACTTGCAACAAGTTACTACCCATTTGTTAATATAAAAATAAACAAATTTTTTTAAATCATAAATCTCCTGGATTTATTTAGTTTTCATTTTTCCCAAAAATACTCACAGCAGATCAAAATTGTAAGTTCCAAAATAATTTGTCGAGAAAAACCTTTTTTGCCCCACTCCGGGTTTTTTGTACTTTTTTACCAGGGGGGGAGTCGTGAGAAATTATAGAGGATGGTCAGTCAGAGGAATTAGAGGGAAAGGAGCAATGGAGAAGTATGGGTGAGTAGAAGTAGGAAGGAGTAGGAAAAAGGAAGTTGTGTGGGGATGGGTAAAAAATCAGGGGGAGGTGTAGTGGACGATGGAGTGTTGGGAGTAGGAGAGGATTTGTAGGGATGCTGTGAAGAAGTAGGGGAAGAGTGGAAGTAGGGGAGAAGACAAGTAGGTATTTTGGTGATGAATTGAGCAGTGGAGAAGTACGGGGTGAGAAGGAGGAGTTATGCAAAAGGAATTAGGGGAAGGGAAAGCAGGGGGAAGTAGGTATTGAAATAATGGAAAGGGAAAGGAAAGTTGGGACGGATAGAAAAGTTGAAGGAGGTATAGTATTTCGAGTTGGGAAGTAGGAGTGGATGTGTAGGAATGCTGTGAAGAAGTACGTTGGCAAAGGAAGTAGAGGTGAAGAAAAGAAGTTTGTTCGACTTTGGCGAAGTGATCGGCGAAGGGGAAGTAGGAGGGTGTAGGAAAGGAAAAGTGGAGTGGAAATAAGTAGCAAAGCAGGTGGAGGTGTAGTAGAAAGTGGTGAGTTGGGATGTACGAGAGAAGGTGTAGCAATGGTGTGAGGAAGTGCGTTGGTAACGGAAGTAGAGGTGAAGAGAACAAGTTTGTTTTACTGTGGCGAAGTGATCGGTGAAGGAGAAGTAGGAGGGAGTAGGAAAGGGGAAATGGAGTGAAGATAAGTAGCAAAGTAGGTGGAGGTGTAGTAGAAAGTGGTGAGTTGGGATGTAGAAGAGAAGGTGCGAAGGTGAGGTAAAGAAGTAGGGAGGTAGTGGTAATAGAGGTCAAAAAGACAAGTAGGTGTTTTGCTAATGAAGTGACCAGTGGAGAAGTAGGTGATGAGAAGGAGAAGTTATGCAAAACGAAGTTGGAGAAGGGGAAGCAGAGAGAAGTAGGCATTGAAATAATGGAAAGGGAAAGGAAACTGGAGACGGATAGGAAAGTTGGAGGAGGTATAGTACTTCGAATTGAGTAGTAGGAGAGGAGATGAAGTGATCGTGTGAGGAAGTAAGATGTTAACAGAAGTAGAGGTGAAGAGGAGTTTCTTACACAGTGTGGAAGTGATCGATGAAGATGAAGTAGGAGGGTGTGGGAAAGGGGGTGTGGAGTAGAGATAAGTGGGAAAGAAGGTGGAGGTGTAGTAGAAAGTGGTGAGTAGGGATGTTGGAGAGAAGGTGCAGGGGTGGGGTAAATAATAGTAAATAGTGAATAGTAAAGTATAAGGGATAGTGGTAGTAGAGGTCAAAAAGGTAAGTAGGTGTTTTTGTAGGTAAGTGAGCATATATTATGACATATAATTACAGTTATGCAAAAGGAAGGTGGGAAAGGAGAAGAAGGGGAAAATAGGTATTAAAATAATACTTCGTTGAAAACGAGTAGCTATTAGGCATGTGTTATCTCCTGAGGATCAGCAAATAAAAAGCTGTACACAGCTCCTAATTTGAAACCCCTCTTCAAAGTGAGCACACTTTCGAAACTCACATATTCCACTAATTATTTGATAAATAACAACTTTACAAAAGGTATTGTGAAATTGTTTGTGTATTTTATTTCAAACAAAAAAATCACTTTAGTTGACACTTGTCGGGACATTTGGTGATTTATGAGGCTTTCAATTCTTATTGGTTTAACTTTTGAAGCTAGTGCTCTCAACTTGTTACCATTTTGAATGTTTTATTTTGAGATAGTGTGTAAATTTGAAGTTTTCAGAATAAAACTTATTCAAATTATGAAGACTAAACATTTATTTAAGATAACAAAATTTTATGTCATAGCGTTCGAAATTTGGTAATATTTCCTTAATTCTCTTTATTGTGCAATTAAGAGAACTTGGATGCTTCGAAACTTCAGAAATTTGCAATTAAACTGGATACTTTCAAGTGAACATGTTTGGAACAATATGTAATATTTGTTATAAATAATAATCATAATATTACATTAAACTTACCCTTAAAGTAAATAAAACCCAGGAACGTGGGCAGTAGAGTGACAAAAGTAATCTTCATTTTTTTTTAACAGTCACAATGACACATAAGTAAAAGAGTAAGCTGATTGTCGAAAAACTGCGTATGAAGTGACACGATAAGTGGCTGCTTTATATATTAACTTTTATCATCTATTCTATGACTCGCTTTATTTATTCTCGGATTAAGGCTTAAAATGGTTTCAAAATTCAGAAATACGATGCAAAATAATAAAAACGGTATTCGTAGATAGCACAAGTCTTTACCTTAATACTATTAACATACATTTGCCAATAAACATGTTTATATTAATAGGCATGTTATAATTAAGCTCCATGGTCTCCATGGTCAATCATTTTGATTATTATTTCAATTAATCAATAAAATAAACACTATATTTATCTGGTCGTAGCATTTCAATTTAAGAAGAAGCTTTTTTATTGAAATATTTGGCTCATTTATATATGTTTTACATATCTAATATGCGTTTCTCCAACAATCTGTATGTTATGTCACTCTATTCGCCCATGTACCAAAATTAAAAAAAAGTAGAAAATAAATGAAAACGGAATTATAAGATTATTGAAATTTATTTTTTAATTTGAAAAAACATGATAAGCACTTCACACGCGGAACAAACACGCATCGAACAATTACCTCGAATTCACAAAGCAACACGTGATCACTAGGGTGGCTCAAAACACTTATATTATCGTTAATAACATAAATTTATTTTAAAATATTTTCCAATTGTATGAACAATGAATCATTATTTATTTTCAACCAGCTTTAATTTTTTTGAATAATAATTCATTGCTTCAACAATAAGAAAATATTTGTAAATAAATTTATGTCACCTAATGGTAATAAACTGCCAATTCGACGAATTTTCGAGAAAAGAAACATTTTTCAAACAAATGGAATTTGTTCACATAATTAAAAATTAATTAAATCTTTTTTGGATAAAGATTCAGTTTTCTTTTAAATTTTTCTTTGCGAATTGAAATTTCCTCCAATTTAGTAGAAATATAATCTTTCTTGGTATAAAATGGAACTGTTGGGTTGAGAATTCAACAATTTTGTTAAAAATTCATCCTTGTTGATAAAAATTCAACAATTTCATTACAAATTCGTCTTGTTGGGTTAAAAATTCAAGTATCTTAGTAGAAAATGAAGGCTGAAATCTTCTTTGGATAAAAATTCAACTTTATTTTTTAAATTTGATTTTTTGAATTAAAAATTCATCTCCTTTAGTAGAAATTTCATTTTTCTTGGATAAAATGCAACTAGTTGCTTAGAAATTTAACAACTTTTTAAAAATTAATTTTTTTTTAAATTCAATTGTTTTTTTTCAAAATTCATCTTTTTAAGTTTAAAATTCAAGTACCTTTGTAGATAAAATTGCATCTGTTTGATTAGAAATTATTCTTCTGCCCTTAAGGATTCAACTATTTTGTTTAAAAATTTAAGTTCCACCACTTTGTCGAGAAATCATATTTTTAATGAAAATTCATATTTTCAGTTGAAAATTCATCTCTTTGGTTAAAAGCTTAAGTGTTTTTTTTCGCAACTGATCTTTTTTGATTGAAAATTAAACTGCGTGGGTAACAATTAAACTTATTTGTTGAAAATTTGATTTTTTGAATAAAGGTTTATCTCTTTGGTTGAAAATTTAACTATTTTATTGAAAATTAATTTTTTTACCTGAAAATTCATATTTTGTGGTTGAAAACTGGATTTATTAACAGAAAATTCGTATTTTGGCTTGAAGGTTCAACAATTTAGGTAGACATTTTTTTCTTGCATGACTGCAAAATCTTTTTTTGTTTGAAATTCGTCTTTTTGGGTACCAAATTGTCTATAGAATAAAACCATATTAAAAAAATTTATTTTTTACTCGCCCTATCCCTCTCACAACGCCACAAGTATGACCCAAAAATAAAAACATTCATTTTCAAGTATTCTTAATTTTCAGCATTTTCTGTCGTCTTTAAAAAAAATACTAATTGACAATTCGAATATACCTCATAACTGTTTAAACTACTTTTTATTTTTTAAATAAATTTACTATATTTAAACAATTATTTTGTCCAATAAATGTAAAAAAATAATCGTATTTTTTAATTAAATGTAAGTTGGTCATTGATTGGTTTGGTAAAATTGGAAAGAAACATCATGTGATTATTTAAACAATTAATTATTGTTTATTTTCAAAATTTCTCAAAATCGCGCCAGAGATGTACATTTTTTTCTCAAATTGATATCCTATGCTACTTATTATTGAATAGTAATATAATTTTGATATTTTTCTTCTAATGTTGAACAAATTTCTATTCCTTTAAACAATTATTTTTAACCAAATATATTTTTTAAATCGTATTTTCTGAAGTAAACATAATATTGAATGATTTTGAGGAGTAATAAATTCTGGTGAAAACTTTATGTCATTTTTCACAACATTAATTATATTGTTTACTTTCAAATTTTCTTCAAATTCGGTATGTGTGGTTAACATTTTTTTGGCGTTCTATTAAATAAATCATAAAACTCATAATTAAATTTATATTATAAAAGTATATTCATGATTATATTCTTCATATTTTTACTTTCTTTACAATGGTTGTATTATAAAAAAGTACATTCAATAATAAAAACTATGATTCAAGTTCTGACATTTTCTTTGAATAATATTGTTAATGAAAAAAATAGAATAAATTAAAAATGGAATAGGAAATACAATTTCGAAAAATATTAAAAAAAATCATAATTGTTTAGACAAATTCCACTCGTTTGAGCAATTTAAAAATGATTATTATATTCTTTCTATACACTATACAGTCAGAAAAATAATTTTATGTTCTATTTTACATTTTTTTTTAAGTTTTCGAAAAAAAATCTGCTTGAGCAAATAAATATTGTTTAAACAAATAGAAATTTGATGAAAATAAGAAGAAAAGTATCAAAGTTATGTTATTATTCAACAATGAGTAGCATAGCATATTAATTTGAGAAAAAAGTGTACATCTCTGGCTCAATTTTAAGAAATTTTAAAAATAAACAATAATCAATTGTTCAAATAATTACATGATGTTTAAAAAAAACTATTTCCAAACAATGAACAAATTTGAAATTTCATTTAGAAAATACGATTTTTTCTACGTTTATTTAAACAATTAAAAATGGTTCACAAAGTCATAGGGGATTTTCAATTTGTCCAATAGTAATTATTTTTATTGAAAAAGGCTGCAGAGAATACTGAAAATTAACAATAATACGTGAAAATGTATTCAAAAAATTTTCTTTCTCATATTTGGGGCAATGTATCAGTGAATTTTCAACAAAATAATATAATTTTTAACTAAATTTTTAACATAATAGTTGAGATTTTAATTAGAAAAGATTGATGCTTAACCAAACATGTAATAGTTGCATTTTCAAAAAATTTCAAGAAAATAGTTAAATTTTGAAAAAAAAGATTTTTCAACTTAAATGATGATCATTAATAAAATAAAGGAATTCCTAACAAATTAATTCCATTTTCAACTAAGTAGTAGAATTTTGAACCAAAAAAGGTTTTTAGCCGCTATTCACGATTCGTGAAAATCTTGAAAATTTAATCAAATAGTTATGTGAAAAGAAATATCCTGGGACCAAAATAAAATTTACAGGATAATTCGAGCAAGAACTAATTTAAATTCCCTAATAAAACTAGTAAAAGTTAACCGTTTAAGGTAAATTTAATCATTAACATAAATGTCACATTTTCCTTACTCTTGAAATTGCAAAATAAAATTTTTATAAAAAAACAAAATAATTTAATACATTCATGTGATAAATATTCCTGAAATCGCGGTAAATGGAGCCTCATAAAAATTCAAATCAAATTCAAATGGTCAAATTTAATTTTACCTTGATGGATAGTCTATCCGGAAATACCTTGAAAATGCATTTTTTATGTTTTTTAAATATGACACGCGGAGAGTCATATTTTGTTAATGAAAAAAATGATCTGCCAATTTTAAAGAATTGTAAAAAAGTGGGAAAATTGTGATATTCATATTGAATTTACTGACTTGAATTGAATTTATTTTATTCATACTCTAATAAGGATCCCTATGTGAATCATACACAAATTTCCTAAATTATTTACTTCATTTCGTTATGTTAATTAAAATCATCAATAACAAAATATACAATAATAGATATCAATGATGATAAATTATATAACATTAAATATGATTAAATAAATCATAAAGCAAATTTCCTTTTTAAAATCGACTTCCAGAAACTATAAAACCGGTTACCGAAAGAAAAGTTATGGTTCAATCTAAGAAACTGTTTCTTGAACAAAGTTTTTTGATTAAAAAATGAAAGTCCTTTTCAATGGACTAAGTCACATGCTCGCCACCTGCACAAACACCAAAAAAATGAAAAAACAAAGAATTATTTACATACCTCATCTATTTCACCTCACTCTGTTTACATTAAAAATAATTTTTCTATTACTTCCACACTCAGAAAAACGACGAAATTTGATCAAACAAAGCAGCATGCATTTGAGAAACAATAAAGTTAACTCAATTCGTAACTGAAATCAGTGAAAAATTATTTGAATTTTTCAAAAATTCTACTTTTTTTAATTATATTTATGATTTTTTCACCATTGCGTTAGTGAAAACTTGAAATATGAAAATTTTGTTATTGAAACACTTAATTATTGTTCAGTGATAAACTTTTTCCCACTCCAACAAAATTTTTCATTCGCTTTTTTTTAAGCGCTTTTTTGCTGCTATATCGAGAAAAAATACACTCAAGACACTATTGAGCTTTCAACAAAACTATTCAATGTTTAACTAAACATGTGAATTTTCAATCAAAAAGATGATTTTCATACAAGAAAATTAATTTTCTATCAGAAGAGAAGAATTTTGAATTAAATATGTATATGAATTTTAAACCAAATATTCGAATTTTCAACTAAAAAGATTAATTTTCTACCAAAAAATAAGATTTTTCAACAAATGACGTAAATTTCCATCTAACAATAAGTGCCCTGAACAATGGATGTGATGTTAGTTTAAATTCAATTTGATTAATTTTCAGTTTATATTTTTTAGCTTCGAATTTTTTTCTGCATAAATAGTAGAATTTGGAAATTTATATACTCATATACACGTTATGACGTACAATTCACAATTTATTTTAGAAACAGCATTTCCTTTAATTTATAAAATGAAAAAAAAAATATTGCGGCAATATAATTCCCAAATAAGTTAAGCGTTAAACAAATTTAGAATTCAGTTTTGTCAAAAATTGGATTATACAGTCGAACTCGGATTTAACGTCGGTTTTGGGGCTGTCCTTGGACCTGACCTACCCAAACTAAACCGGATTTAGCGAACCTGCATCTTGTTATTTTTTATTAAAAATAATTTTACATATATGATAAGAGAAGTTTTTCTGCAAATAACAAAATTCTATGCATATTAAATTTTACTGCAGCTTCGTGAGGTTTCAAAATAAATATATTTTCGAAAAATAGCCATCTTCCTTTTATCGGAAATTCGATTTTTGCTGTCATAATTCTTTAGTTCCAAATGATTTCTCAAGTTCTACAAAAATACAATTGAAAAATAAATCGAAAACATAAAAGTTACGAAACTTGAATGGTTTAAAAATTTTATAAAATAATTTGTCGAGAGTTTCAAGTGTTGTGATGAAATTTTTAAACCAAATATTCTATTGTAAATTTTCTATTTTTCGAAAAATTTAGTTCATTCATTTGGAACGTAATTTTTCACGATTGAAACAAAAACGAGGCGTCTTACGAAAAAGTAATTTATGATAGATTTATTAATCAATATCGGAAATTAATTATAGTAAATTTCTAGATCTATTTTAGGTGAACAACTTTCGTACAATAATTTTTTTCGTATCTTATGATCCTTTTTCAAAAATTTAATTAAGTTGATTTTTAATGTCTTCCATTACGATTGTTGACTTCACCTGGTCTATTTACATATTTAAAATAATGTCAATTAAATAGTTTTACAATTTCACATTGATTGCAAAAGGCATGGCAAAAAACATGAGAAAATATGTTTATCAGAACTTTCATCTTATTATTTCTTATTATAAATAAATATATCCTTATAACTGTAAAAAAAGTACATCAAAATAAAGTAAAGCAATGGAAAAAGGCTAATTGTTTGTAAGAATTTTTTATCAAAGGGTGGCAGTACAAAAATAGATAACCAAATTTATGTTGCAATAATTATCTCAAGAGTAATTTTTTATTTTTGCAAAGATTTGAAATTTCAACTTCAGTCGCTAACCAAAGTCAATTTTGAGGAATTCAGTTTTCGATTTAAAATAATATAAAATTGGAATTCTTTTAAATTTATTGAAATAATTACACATTGAAAAAGTTTACAATAACTATGAAGAAACTTATTATATTTGACGCTAAGTGCATGATATTGGAATCATCAAAAAAAGGCATAATAATTTTTTGTCAGTCCAAAGTAATTGTTAATGTTATGGACAAATTTATCAGACAACATTTATCAAATAAATAATATGTATGATTTTGTATACCTTGTAACAATTTTTATTGTTTAAATAAATGTTATAAGTAAATACACATTGTCGTCTATATTCAACCGGCAGATACCCCGACGATGATACAGATTCCTTCTAATTCAATTTGTATTCAAAACATAACTCCTTGCTGTGACAAAAGTATTTCTGAAAAAAATATCTGCCTTCGATCTCTCTAGTAGAGTAGTGGTTAAAGCACTTGACCGGTAATCGAAAGACGTGAGGTTTGATTTCCACAGAAGCGAAGGAGAAAGATCTTTTTCCAGAAATTACAAATTTTTAATTTATAAATTTTCAAACTCTATCTAGTCTGAAAAGACGTTGAGAATTTCTGTTATTGAAGGAGATACCTTAGATCGATATTGTTAATTTTCAGTTTCACAGTTCGTGACAGTTATCAGCATGTGATCGATCATTACCAACCCCGATGATGATACAGATTCCTTCTAATTTAATTTGTATTCAAAACATAACTCCTTGCTGTGAAAAAAGTATTTCTGAAAAAATTATCTGCCTTCGATCTCTCTAGTAGATAAGTGGTTAAAGCACTTGACCGGCAATCGAAAGACTTGAGGTTCGATTCCCACAGGAGCGAAGGAGAAAGATCTTTTCTCAGAAATTACATGTTTTTAAGTCATAAATTTTCAAACTCCATCTAGTCTGAAATGGCGTTAAGAATTTCTGTTATTTAAGGAGTTACCTTATATCGATATTGTTAATTTTCAGTTTCACAGTTCGTGACAGTTATCAGCATGTGATCGATCCTTACCAACTCCGATGATAATATAGATTCCTTCTAAGATTAGCTTAGATTATTTCTCGTATTCCTTATGTATTTTTGAATATGCATATTGAAGAAAATTCGTTTTTTTTCTGTTTGAAGATTCAATATTCAAGTCGAAAATTTATATCTTCATATTGAAAATTGAACTGGGCTGTGAAAAATTTCATCTTTAAGTCTTAGATTTCAATAATTTTGTTCAAATTTTTTTTCCGTTTAACAATTTTTATTTCCGTTTAACAATTTTTATGGTTGAAAATTTTTTATTGTTGAAAACTCATATTTTTGGTTGAAAGTTCAACTATTTTGATATAAATTCATCTGTTCGGAAGAAAGTTGATCTATTATGTGAAAAATTAAATTTTTGGTTCAAAAATTATATTTTCACCAAAATAGTTGAAGCCTCAACCTAAATTTTCAACAAACAAGATTAGTTTTACATCTAAAAAGACAAATTTTCAAGAAAACACAACATTTTCCAAAATATCTATTGAATTTTGAACAGAAAAAATTTTTAAGTTGTAACTTTGAGTAGTAACTTTTTCTTTTCAAAATTCAATAGATTTATTGAAAATTTATGTATTTTCTTTGAAATTTCTCTTTTCAGGTAGAAAACTAATCTTTTTTGTTGGAAATTTATCTTTTTGGTTGAAGCTTCAACTATTTCGTTGAAAATTCGTATTTTTTGGATAAATTAAACTAATTAAACATTTTTTTTTGGTAGACAATTGATCTTCTTGGTTAAAAACTCATCATTGTCAGTTGAAAATTCAACTATTTTGTTGAGAATTCATATATATTTGTGACTATTTGGTTAAAAATTATTTTTTTTTTGTTTAATTCAACTGGTTGAAATTTCGTGTTTTGGTAGAAAATTCATCTTTTGTAGTTGAAAATTCATCTTTTTGGTTGAAAATTTAACCATTTTGTTAAAAATTAATCTTCTCGGGCTCAAAATAGAACTTTCTTGTAGAAAAAAGTCCTTTTGACTTAGAAATTACTTTCAAATATTTAAAAGTATTCCACTAGATCAAAAAGGATACTTTTCCTGATCAGTTTTTTATTTTCTCTAACCATGATGACATTTTTCAATAGTAATTAAATTTTTAAAAACTGTTTGAACCTACCCAATTAGTTCAACTCTATAACAAAAAAAAAAAATTTTTTTACCAAAATAGTTGAACTTTGAACCAAATGCTCGAACTTTTGAGCAAAAAAGATTGAACCTTGAATCAAAAACTGTTGAATTTTGTGCCAAATAGTTAAATTTTTAAGTCAAAAAGTCGAATTTTTAAAAATAAAGTTGCATTTTTAATTTTCTACGGAAAAAGACGAATTTTCAACAAAATGTATGAATTCTTAAACACATAGTTGGATGTTGAAACAAAAACAAAAAATTTTTAACCAGAAATTATAAGGTTAAATTTTTAGTGAAATAAATTAATTTTCCACGATAAAAAATAATTTTTCAAAAAATAGTCCAATTTTCAACCTAAGAGAAAAAATTTCAACTAAAATGATAAATTCCTCTACCTGAAATACGAAGTTTCAACAAATAAAGATTTTTCAGTCCAGAGATAAAATTTTCTAACCAAACGAGATGAATTTTCAAGTCGATAATAACACTTTTGCTAAAAGAGATCAATTTTAGAACAAAAAAGTCGAATTTTGAACCGAGAAAGAAAACAAATATTCACTAAATTGTTGAATTTTCAAACTGAAAAGACGAATTTTTAACAAAATATGTGAATCTTAAACAAAAGAGATTAATTTTCTACCCATAACTGACCCATAAACCTCTTTTAAGATTAGATAACGAAAAAATGTAACTTTAAAGTAACTAAAATTAAGGTTTAAAGTTACTGAAAAAATCGTAAGTAAGTTACGTTTGAAGTTACTTTTTAAAATAGTAACAAAGTTACCCTAAAAGTTACAAATAACGTAACTTTTCAGTAACTTAGTTACTTCTAACTAAGTTAATGTTTAACTTAATGTTTTTTATTTAGGAAATTTCGAGGGCATAAAAAAATGGGCAGTAGATTTTTTAAATTTTGGACCACATCGTTTAGAAATTATAAATAAAAAGTTTATTTAAAAGTTTTAAAAAAGTCACCTGATTACAAATATATCAGTTATCTTTTATAAATACTGATCAGTTCTTTTTGGCAACTCTGAGAAAAAACAAAACTTGTTCCTCTTGCACTTTTTTCTTAGTATAAATTGTTTGCAATTTACAAAATTTTATTTAAATTTACATTTAGCGAAATTTAAAACTTATACATTGTCTGTATCTAGAGTAGATTTCTTTAAAGCAAAAATAAATCTGGGATTATATTTATATGAGAGAAGCTTATAATTTACATTAATGTTGAACTTGAAAAACATTCAATTTGACTATTTTGAACTTAAAAATTAATCAAAAATTGAAGGCTTCAAATTTGTTACTGTATAAGTTAAAAACGAAATCATTTATTTATTATTAATTGAATTTTAAATTAATCGATTTTAAACATATATGACTTGAAAATTTTCAACTCTGAGAGCTTGCAATTTTAATAAATTAAAACTTTAAATACGGATTCACAGAATATAGAAAGTATTAAATTTCAAACGCTATTATAATCAAATTTTTTAGTTATGAATTTAAAAAAAAACGAAAAAATGTCGATTAGTCGCATTTTTCTTCAAAAAGTCGAATTTAAAAAGCAGAAACAAATATTTTTATGGAAAAAGATTAATTTTCTATCAAAGAAAATGAATTTACGAAAATGTAATTAAAATTTTAAATAAAATAGACTTAATATCAGTACAAAAAAAAATCAAAAAAATAGTCAGATTGTCAACCAGAGAAATGAACTTTCAATTAAAATAATGAATTTTCCAACGAAAAAGACGACTTTGCAACAAATATAGATTTTTCGGTCAAGAAGAAAAATTTTATCTGAATTGTTGAAAATTCAAGACAGAAGACAAATTTTTTGTAAAAAAATTAAATTTCTATTACAAAAATATGGATTTTAAAGAAAAAAGTTAATTCTTAATGAAGGAGATGAAATTTTGACTAAAATGATGAATCTGCAATAAAGAAATGATTTCCTAACAAAGTGGTTTAACCTTTAACAAAGTAGTTTAATTTTCACCAAAAACGATTAATTTTCAACAAATAATGTAATGGTAGATATCACCAAAAAAATTTATTTTATATAAAAATCATTTGATTTAAACCCAAAAATGCGTATTTTGAACAGAACAGTTGAATCCTCAACCAAAGGTGATTTATTTTCAACAAAAAAGTTGCATTTTTAATTTAAAAAAACATAAAATTAATGCGGAAACAGATTAATTAAAAAAAACGACGGATTTTCAAGAAATAGTTTATATCTAATCAAGAAAGAGGAATTTCCAACCAAATAGTTGAATTTTCAAAAATTCAAAAATTACTTTGAACGAAGTAGTTGCATTTAAAATTAAATAGTTCAACTTTATAACAAGGACGATGAAATTTTAACAGAATATGTGTATTTTGAAACAAATAGTTGAATTTCCAAGTATAAAAGATAACTTTTCGACCAGAAATGAAAAAGTTAAATTTTGAGTTAAAAAAAAATTTCAAGAAAATAGGCAAATTTTCAACTGAAGAGATGAATTTTTAATTAAAATGATAAATTTTATAATAAAAAATACAAATTCTCAACGAATAAAGATTTTTCAGTAATAGAAGATATTTGAAACAAAAAATATATTTTGATTTTTGATAAAAAACAGTTGAATTTATCCAAAAAGATGAATTTTGAAGAAAATAGTTGAATCCTCAAGAAAGGAAGATTAATTTTAAACCAAACAGTTGTATTTTAGAAAAAAATTGAATTTCTGAAGAAACAGATGAACTTTTTAAACTAGAAGGACAAATTTTATAAAAAGTAGTTGCATTTTCAACCAGGAAAGATTTTAGTTGAATTTTCAACACCAAAATATTAATTTTCAAGAAAAAATTAATTTTGTGTCTGAAGAGTTAAATTTTCAACCACAGAGGGTGACTTTTTAATAAAATTGTTGAATTTTGAACCAAACTATAGGGTTTGTAATTATAAAAAAAACAATTGTCAGGAATATTAGTATTTAAAGATCAGAATCTTAATTTTGAAAAATGTTTAACATATAATCTTTCATAAATGTAGCAAACAAATTTCAAATTAAAATTAAAAAAATCATCATCCTTGACAGTTATTTGAAGTTCCTATTATATACAAATTACCTGACTTTTGTAAATAAATTAAAAATAAATAATTACTTTCTGATTATCACTGCATCAGTCCGTTTTATTGAATAAAAAAAAATTGCAAAAAATTGTATTTTCGAGTTTTCGGCTCTAATTATAATTTTTTGCAGTTTTTTAAATTTAATTTATTCCTAATACATAAAATACTACTTTATACTCACAATTGTACACTGAAATAAATTATTTAAATAATGTATCATTGTTTATAATTCTCTTATAAAAATGTTTGATAGAAATATTTAACTTTGCTTTTACTTTTTAATTATAAAAACACAATAAATAAACAATAGAAAGAATCATTTGCAAAACAATATCTTTTTTTGTGAATTTATTTCTATGAAATAAAATAGATAATTGAATTATTCTTCAACTTTTCTATATGGATCATTATAAATGTGAATTTCCCTCAAAGTAGTTACTGCGAGCCTTTTTGTTTGAATTTGAATTAATATTTGTTATTTGTTTCTAACTGAAAAATCAGAAAAAAGTTTAAAAAAATGTTTCAAAAGTTTTTTGTCTGAAAGTCTTCCAATTTTCTTCCAAATTTAAATCAGTCATTTTCCAGAAGATAATTCCTTAGTAATTTTCTACTAATCCTTACTGGCTAATTTTCTTCTATGAATAAACTAGTACATACGAAGAAATTAATTAATCATTGATAATTAGCGATTTTTCACTAATTTAGATTTAGAGTACATTAAGAAAAAACTTTTATATGGTTTAAAGAAATAATTTTCTGGGTATGATGTAACGAAATTAAATAAATTATTTATTAAATTTTAGATAGTACATTATTTGAACCAAAATTTTTTTTTCAATCAAAAAAATAATATTGAACAAATCATTTCTTGAATTCAAAGCAGAAAAAAACGTATTATTTTGAAAAATTAGAGCATCTTTGAAGCCAGACAATGAAACTTAGATAAGAAGAACTAGTTTTTCTAGACGCGTTTCCCACAAAAAGGAAAAGTGATGGAGGTTACTGTGTCAAATTTCTCAGTATATAAATGACGCGCCATCAGCATTCCGATTTCAGTAGAAAAAAAACTCGACTTTCTAAATTTTGTGGTATATTTTTGTGAACGACCATGGCAAAGTTCTTAATCTTGGCTTTGGTGGCACTTCCCGTCTGTAAGTACACGTCAAGAAATTAAATTAATTAAACAAATTATTTTCTATTTTTTATGCAATTAATTTTACAATTTTATTCATATTTACACATGAAGAATTTACCAACCCCTCTAAAATTAAAAAATTTACTACTATTTTTCTCACATTGCAAGCTCGATAATGTACCCCCACATCTGTGCTGAAAATTTTCATTTTTTTTCTCAATTTTGAAAATGCTATAAGTATACAAATAGTCGTACACAGCATTTTTTGATAAAAAAAAAATTATCTAAAAAATTTTAAAAATGCTCTAACTTTTTGAATTTTTATCAGAAATCGTTGGCTAGCGTTTCTGTCGCGGAAAAATTTTGTTCATGAAGATTCAATATTGCACTCAGATTTTTTTAAGATGTTTACAATGACATTGACAAGTCTTTCAAGGCCATTTTAGAGCAAAAATGCTCAGTCATAATTAAATTGACGCTATTAATTGATCATTCATTTCTGGCGCGTATGAATTGTGTTCTTTATAAGTCAATCTTGCACTCAGACTTTTTTCAAATTTTGACGACAACCTTCAAAGGTCGTTCAAGGTCATTTTAAGGCAAAAATGGATATTCTCAATGAAATTGACGCTATTTATTGATTATTCATTTCTGACACGTATGAGTTTTGTTCATCACAATTCAATATTGCACTCAGATTTTTCTCAGTTTTTAACAATAACCTTCAAAGGACATTCATGGTCATTTTGAGGAAATAATGGATATTCTCAAATAAACTGACGCTAATTATTGTTTATACGTTTCTGACGAGTATGAATTTTGTTCATTACAATGCAATATTGCACTCAGATTCTTTTCAGATTTGAATAATAACCTTCAAAGGTCGTTCAAGGTCTTTTTAAGGCTAAAATGTATATTCTCAATTAAATTGACGCTAATTTTTGATTATTCATTTCTGACGCATATGAATTTTTTTGCTTACGAGTCAAAATTGCACTCAGATTTTCTTTCAAATTCAAACAATAACATTCAAAGGTCGCTCAAGGTCATTTTAAGGCAAAAATGAATATTCTCAATTAAACTGACGCTAATTATTGATTATCCATTTCTGGCCCGAGAGAATTTTGTTCTTTACAATTCAATATTGCACTCACATTTTCTTCAGATGTTTACAATGACATTCAAAGGTCGTTCAAGGCCATTTTAGAGCAAAAATGCTCATTCATATATTAAATTGACGCTATTAATTGAACATTCATTTCTGGCGCGTATGAATTGTGTTCTTTATAAGTCAATATTGCACTCAGACTTTTTTCAAATTTAAACAATAACATGCAAAGGTCGCTCAAGGTCATTTTACGGCAAAAATGAATATTCTCAATTAAACTGATGCTAATTATTGATTATTCATTTCTGGCCCGGAAGAATTTTGTTCTTTACAATTCAATATTGCACTCAGATTTTTTTCAGTTTTCAACAAAAACCTTCACAGGTCGTGTAAGGTCTTTTCAAGACTGAAATGGATATTCTCAATTAAATTGACGCTAATTTTTGATTATTCATTTCTGGCGCATATAAATTGTGTTGTTTACGAGTCAAAATTCCACTCAGATTTTCTTTCAAATTCAAACAATAACATTCAAAGGTCGCTCAAGGTCATTTTAAGGCAAAAATGAATATTCTTTCTGACCCCGTTCTTTTTCAAAAATTTGACGTGATGGATTATTTTCGTTTTAAGATTCGCAATCTACGTGAAAAGCTCTATAGGAATGATATCTGATGATATAGAAACCCTGTAGACTTTCCGTTTATCACAGTATTAGTGTCGGATCTCACGAGTATTTTCACATGCATTTTGGCTCACTAAAAACGAAAATCACACTCAAAATTTTTTTTATGGAAGCGCTTTCGAGATACCAATGTTCAATTTTTTCTTCTTCAATTTTTAGAGTTGTTCCGATGTTAGGGATTAAAGGTTTAAGCAATTTATTATTATTTATAACTATCTTCTCTTAGATAACTGCTAGAAAGTTGAGATTTTTTCTGAAGTTTTTAACTTTGCTTTGGCTTTTTAGTTATGAACAAATAATAAATAAACAGTAAAGAGAACTTATTTTGGAAAGATTTTTTTTGAGTATATTTTTCTGAAATAAAACAGATATTTGAAATAGTCTTCAAATTTTCTATACGGATCATATTATAAACGTAAATTTTCCTTGAAGTAGTTACTGAGAACTTAAATGTCAATGAAAAGCTGCAAATTTCATAAAAACCCGCAACTTTCTAGCATTACTCTAAGAGAAGATGCTTATAAACCATAAGAAATTGTTTAAAAAATTATGTTTTTCAACCTGAATTAATTATTATGTCACTAAGTGAAAAGTAGACAAAGAGTTGAAAATTTTAGAACAAAACCCCTATTTTCCCACATTATTCAAAGAAAATATTATTAAGAATGATAATAAATTATTTTAAAAATTATGATAATCAACTCAAATTTATTATTACCTCACTATAATTTATAAGTGGACCAAAAGTGGAGATTTTTTAGAAAAAACTGCAACATTCTAGCATTATTCTAAGAGAATATTATTATAGATAATAATAATTTTTTTGAACAATCAATCTGTTAAATTTAATTGATTATTGTCTCGCTCTAACTAAAAAGTGAAAAATCAGTTGAAAAATTTTGAAAAAAACGGCGACTTTCTATCTATTCTAAGGGAAAATTGCTAAAAAAATTATTTAAAACAATTTATTTGAACAAATTTTTATCAGTATAAAGTACTTTTCTTATGTATTAGACACAATGTTTACTAAAAGAAGCCTCAACAAATAATAGTAGAGCCAAAAACGCGCAAAGCCTAATTTTTCACTTATGGGTTTTTTTTTGGGACTGTATAAAACAGACTCATGTGTGTGAAACTCAAAAAGTAATTTTTTATTCGTGTTGTATAGATAATTGTGAACAGATATTTTGAGGGTTAACTCGATACACCTAATATTGACGATTCTAAATACAGAGGTACAGAGGTAACTGTAATATACATTTTATATAATAGTTTTGAACATAATGAAGAAAAGTTCGCATTTTGGACCAAATCGAGTGCGAAGTACAAGATACGCGATGAGAATGTGTTCGTTAAAGCCAAAGGAGTTTTACCAAAAGAGAATTCACAATCACCAAATGAGAGTTGTCGATGCTTGACCTTTAATTTTAAAATGTCTGTGCACAAATGTGGAGAAAGTGTAAAGAAAATAAGAATTCAAAATAAGATTTTCGGTAAGACAGGAAAATAAACTTGAAAAATATTAAAAGTATCCATTGTTTTATTTTTTTAGAGAAAAATCTCCCTATATGAGGAGCTCATGAAATAAGCAGAAATAAATACACCTATAGTAAATATGTAGTACTTCGCAGCAATATTTTAAATAGGAATTAATAGAGTCAAATGAAGGTTAGGTTCGAATTTAGTGTGAAAAAATGCTTCGTAAACAACGTGTCTCGACATATATACAGGAAACATTCTGTCAACCAGTCTTATCGACGTGTTTCACACTTTTTTCTCCACCCTTGTCCTTTTATTTTTCACCAGCGTTGATGAATTGCTAAAGCATTGTTTCGAAGAGTGTGGAACACAATTTCCCCCCCTCTTTTCAAATTTAATATAAAATTAAAGAGAATTATGGATGAGATTAAGGTGGGATTGTATTATCCCTACAACCTATATATGACCTTCTCGCGTAAATATAATGCGCTTGTCGACTTTAGTTTCTGTAAATACGCTAGTCTGAAATAAGTGACTTAATATCGTGGGAGGATGAGGGTCCCAAAGACGAGAGTTTCTACCGCTCGATAAACTCGTTTCCGATTACGCGGTAGGAACTTCTAGCTTAGTTAGTTCGAGTAATTATTACTATTAACTATCCTCGTCCTGATTCCTTAGCGAGATGAGTGCTAATGCAGGCTTAGCTGGATTAGCCTAGAAAACTATATATGAAAAGCAAGAATGTTAAATAAATACACTCTAAATTTGAATCAGTCAGTAGTGACCGATCCGAAGTAAATTTTGAATGATTCAAATAATGTGGATTTGACGACTGACAAATCTGTCAAAAGTGACTTTTCAAATCAGTCAATTTGATTCACTGATGAAATCAGTCTTTTTAAATAATCCAATCCGTTGAATTTTCAACAAAAAAAGGTGAATTTCCAACCAAAAATGGACTGGTTCAATTTCCATTTAACAAAATTAGGTTTCAATCGAACAAAAACGAATTTTCAACAAAATAGTTAAATTTCCAACAAAATGAAACTCAAAGTTGTTCAGATAGAATCCATTTAAAAACAGGAAGGTTCTACACTTGAAGTCGCAGATTGTCTCCGGGACGAAATATGTCGTTTTTAGAGGAAATTAGGCGACACATATTTTTCCGATTTGCAAAAAAATTTTTTTACGAAGTTATGCGCATTTGAATTTTTTGCTTTGTTTTTCAAAAATCTAGATTTTTTTACACCTCTATAACTTTTGACCTAATTGAGATATGTATGGTTTTATTCCAGATTTTGATTGCTTTTCTTATCTTATATTTTTTGCCAATTTTTGGTGACCTGGAGAATTTTTTTTTCATAAAATCAAATTTTCTACTTTTTCTCGCAAACAATGACAGATATGAAAAGATGTTAAGATAAATGTTTACACGTCTAAAAAAATTCTATGAAAAATGCCTCTTGCTCTTTTGCGATATCTTTTGCGGTATATTTCATAGAACTTTTTTGGACGTGCAAACATTCATCTTAACATCTTTTGTATCTGTCATTGTTTGCGAGAAAAGAAATACAACCATAAATATCTCAATTAGGTCAAAAGTTATAAAGGTTTGAAGAAAAAAATTTGGGCTTTTTTAAAAACAAAGCAAAAAATTGAAGAATGCATAACTTTGAAGAAATTTTGTTTGCAAATCGGAAAAATACGTATCATCTAATTTCTTCTGAATAACAATTACCATATTTCGCCCCCCAGAGATTCTATTACATCAAGTGTAGAACCTGGCTGATTTGAAATGCATTCGGTTTTCAACAAAACAGATGATTTTTCAACTAAAGTTATGAATCTTTAACCAGAAAAAATTAATTTTCAAGAAAAAATGGAATAGTTCAATTTTCATTTAACAACATTACTTTTTGACAAAAAAAATAATTTTAAACAAAATATTACATTTTCACTGAAGAGATACATTTTCAACTGAAATGCTGAATCTTCAGCAACAACAAAAAAATATTTTAAGAAAGAAGAAGATTACTTTTCGAAAAATGCATTTTTCACAAAATGCACGAATTTGTAACCAAAAAAGACGTAAATATTCAAATAAAATGATACAAATTGAACCAAAAAAAATTAATTTTTAACAAATTAGTTCCACTTTAGAGCTATCATTTCAATAATTTTATATTATCACAATTCATAATGTGCATTGGTATCGAAACATACGTATTTTCATTGTCTTGTTTTCATAATTATAAAAAAGTGTGCATCCTATACCAAAAAATGTTGTTATTACACATTTTATTGCAACTTGTGTCGTTTCTCCATAAATTTAATTTGTTTATTTCCAACGTTATTTTTTTATGATTTAAACTGAAAATACGCATACTCGTGTAAAATGGTTCTAAGCAAATTTGTAGATATAATTTAGGCGAAAAATGTTGTTAAATAAAAAGTTATTGCAGCTTGTGTCGTTTTTCCAAAAAGTCAATTTTTAATTTTTGATATATTTTTATAGCAAGAGTTTATAACAAATTTGTAGATCTTTTTTGGTTGAACAACTTTTTTCTTTTCATTTTTTTCGTCTCTTGTCTCATTTTTTTTTTAAATTTAACCTAATTTGTACATCCTCTTCGAGTGCAAAAGTTTGCCTATTAGTTTTTTTTCTTTCCTTGTGTCGTCTTCCAAAACATTGATATTTTTTATTTTTAATGTTATTTTTCACGAATAAAACAAAAACCACGCGTCCTATCGAAAAGTGATTTATGATAAATTTGTAGATCTTTTTTGGGGGCCCGATTTTTGTATCTTCATCTTTTTTTTGTATCATGCATAGTTTGACCGCAAAATGGATTTTTTAATTTTTCATTATTTTTTCTGCGATCAAAATTAAAATTTTCGATTTTTCGAGAAAATTCGAAAAGTTGTCAAGATAATCTTGTAGGGCTCTCGAAAAGAAACGTTTTTCTATTCCTGACTTTTTTTCATATTATGCGTTGTTGTGCTTAAAATATTAATTTTCGTTGGTTTGTTGGGATTTTGAAAATGCTATAACTCTGATAACTCTTATTTTATCAAAAAATTTCACAAGGATAAATTATTTGTCTTTTTGAGTACCACTAATAACCATACATAGAATTTTCAAATTTAAAAAAAAAGTAGTTCAACAAATTTTCAAAATGTGCTTACTTTTTGAATTTTTATCCAAAATAGCTGGTTAACGAACTTGTTCTTTCTTTTCAGGCTTTCAAAAAGTGTGCAAAAGCACAATCTAATCTGATTAATCTTTCGAAAGTTATCGTGCCTGCACGATACTACAGACTACAGACAGACAGACGGATGGACGGATGGACGTACAGACAGACAGACACCTTCGTAAAAAAACCGTTATTTCTGACTCAGGGGGCCTGTCTATCTACTTTTGCAAAGTAAGATTTGGAAAGTCGCTTCCTATAATTGTATCCGACTCATCAAAAACCACCCATTTCGTGCGAATAATCTCAAATCCTTAATCCGCAAATTGAATCACAGAAAATTATATTGTCGATATTCTGCAAGATTAAAAAATTCTGTACAAAAATTTCCAATCATTTCACTGAAATAACAATGGTAATTATGCACTCTTTTGTGACCAGATTTCATTTTCGGAATGTATGACAACCGGGCCTTAAAAAAGGGGCAAAGTAGGTCATAGGCATGTGAAATGGAGAACAAAGTAGGACTAAAATTTTAGTCCTACTTTGTCCTCCATCATTAAATATTTCAACGTCATTACAAAATAAAAGTTTATGCACGTTGATATTCTACAACGCTATAAAAAAATACGAGGGTACAAGTAAATGGAATACATTGGAAAAATAAGATTGAAAAGAAACATAAAAATCATCTTCACATATTCCATAAAATTTCAAAATCAATATTTTATTCTTTTCTGTCACTTTATTTCACATATTCCCTAAGCTTCTCTAGAAATCCATTTAAATCCCTTGAAATCTTTTAAATATCATTAGTCTCCAGAATACCTTTTTAAAATCCTTTCAAATTTTCTGAAATTCTACGAAATTCTTAAAAAATCCATAAAAATACTGAAATCTTGGTAAATTCCTTTGAATCTTTCAAAATACCTTGAATCCTCTCAAATACTTTGAAATCCTTTGATATTTATAAAATCCATTAAACCTAATGAAATCCCTCATAATCCCACAAATATCGAATAAAATCCCTTCAAAAATCCTAAAATCTGAAATATATCTGTTAAAATTCCTTTAAAAATGATGAGATCTTTCAAATCCGCTTGAATACACTAAAATAAATTTAAAATCGCCGATCCAATATAGAAGACCAAAAATGTAAAAATGAGTCCCGTGGCTTCAAAATCAGTTCTCAGGCGTTTTGTGGGTTGCCGAATACGAATTTGATGTCAACATTCAAAATGAAGGATATAATATGACGGCCAAAAATTTAAGACACAACACGGAAAAAAAGTGCTGTAAATTTTTATTGACCGAGTCTGTGACTTCAAGATATGTCTAAAAGCATTTGGCAATTTAAAAATATCGTATTCGAAAATCATGCAAATAGTGCTTGATGAAATATAAGACTTCTTAGATTGCGTCCAGCATAGTCAGTGAAGCACTCCTAGACTCCATCTACAAAATATGACAGACAAATTTGTAAGCCGTTCAACACTCTAATATTAAATTCTCGAAGACAGTCAAGGAAGGGTTCATAGACTGTCAAGCTAGCCGTTTATGCTAATAAAAAAAAATTCTTTCAAAATTTATAATATTATTATCTTTAACTTATATATTTATTCCAACCTAATATAACACGCACAATTACTACTTATATTAAACACACGATTTTTACGCTCTGAAAAATTGAACGCACGTTGCGGGGATTAGAACTACCTATACTCTAGACTCTAGACTAACGCAACTCGTTCCTAACCGCTCAAGCGACTTGGCTAATCATTCGGGTTGAAAATACGTTAAAAAATCTTGGCGTTGTGCTACAGCTGAAAACTGCATGGCCTCGTTAAAATAATTTGGGTGAGGGCTGCTAATTAGACAACTTGCTGCCTGAATGACTTTGCATAACAAATTAATTGCATTGTTCAAACAATTTTTGTTTGAATAATTGGAAAATATATTTTTTTAAGAAAATTTTTTTTTTGACTAAGCGATGATTTTACGTAAAAAAAGATGCTTATTATTCATTTAAACTAAAATTGTTCAAATAAGGTTTTCAAATTTGTGAGATATAATATAAAAACTAATTGCACCGTTCGATTCTATGGAAAAACATAAAATCCATGCAATGGAAACTTTTTTTCAGACAATTACATATATAGTATAAATAAATAATCACATTGTACTGCGGAACATGATACAATTTTTGCTAAAAAATTAAATTGTGTTATTTTTATTTTCTAAGTTAAAGAATTTGATTCTAGTCTGAAGAAATTAATAACAAATCAACAAAAAATCAAACTATAAACAAGTAATTTTAATGAAAATGATGTATTTACTAAATTATATGAATAAATTATTGATAAACAAAATGTTAAACTTGAACAAAAACTTACTTGCGTTTACACTCTCAAAAAATGAAAAAAATATTGACATAGATTCGAAAATACTTTTTATAGAAGGTTATTAAAAACATGCTTATTTTAAATGAAACTTGTTATGAGAAATAGCAATTTCAACAGCAATCCACGAAAAGTATTTAAGATTCTATATCAGAATAATAAATATTGTTAAATAAATGAGGAAATTATTTGCGTAATATCTCTGGGACCTCTCAGTGCTTCAAGAAGTATTAGTGTTGACTCGATTAACTTCTAAACAACTTTTTATTTATTTATTAAAATTATAAATATAAAGATGGCTTTTATGTCAATGTATTTAGAATAAAACAAAACACATTTTATTTTATTATGAGACACATTCTTATATTTTATTTCAATATTTTTATGAATATTGTATATGCAGAAATACGAACTTTAAAATAAAATCTGCTTATATCTAGTTTTTTGCAATGCAATAATAGCCATCTTCCAATTTATTTCTAATAGAAATAAGTGTATTACAAGTGATATCGCAAGGATTGAGAACGACGTAGAAAAACTTAATACCACTACAAATTGTGAAGCCTGTAAATGTTCGTTTCAGAAACAATCGTGCAACTTTGTTGAAGGAATTTGATATCTAGCAGCATAAGGTAGCAAGTGAATAAAATTTTTCACGTCATCTAAATCTTGTAGATTTAAATCCTCTATGCGACCACTTGTAAAAATAAATGACCGATTTCTAATTCAAAGGAAGGCATACCTTTTTTGTCATGAATAATAATTAATTTAAAATCATTCTTAATATCTTTATGCATTTCACAATTAATTTTTGTTTCAAACAATTTATTTGCATATTTAATCAATTTGAATAAGCAAGCCAATCGTAACCAATCTGGTTGCCGACTTAACGCATGCGCAGTGCGAAAAAATCCGAGTTATGGAAGCACTGAGCCTTCGTTCAGTGTCTACTACATTCATACCAATGTGAATTTGTCACTCACCGCGCCTCTGCAAATTCTTGCAGACAGTCATAGAGTGTTTCCCTGACTCCTATTCGAGTTCTTCGTTTCTGTATCACGCACTTAATCAATTCAAGTCTTCGAAAATATAAAGATTTATTTTATAACCATTTCATGACTGTATACGTTTTTTTTGTAATCTTTCTGATAAAAATTCCAGGACTGTTGTTCGTTGACTGTGCTTGAAAACTTCCATGACTTTTTTCAATTCCTCCATGAAAATTATAACCCCTTCATAGAAAGTATATGAGACTTTATAAAAATGCTGGCCCGGTCAAAAGTCCAGCACTAATATAGAAAATTTTGCAAGACCTATTTTTTCCGTGTAGTCTTGTGGCTCCAAAATAGCTAGACATGAATCTGAAGTCCAAACTTCAACATTCAAAATGGCGGCTACCATACCCTTATTAAATTCTGTTTCCGCCATTAATGGATCCGCCATTTCGAATTTTGATTTCAGATTGGCAGCAAAGGACCACAAAATGGTTTTGGAAGTCTACTGAGATTCTAATAGGTGCACTTTACGATTGTGGGGTCGCTGAACACGAATCCATTCGAAGAATTGAGCCAGCACTGCATTTGCAGTAAAATTTAAAAAAATACCAATCAAAAATTGGTATTGTAGGGTGTGAGGTCTTTGGGTTTGTAGGTATAGGGGTTTTGGGTTTGGGGTTTGTGGGTTTATCGCTTTTTTAGCGTGAACCCCCTTGCCCTTCACGATGGTGTGCTTGTTGAGCGTGAGTTCCCGTGCCTCTCACAATGGGGTGCTTGTTTAACGTGAGTCCCTTTGCCTCTCACGATGGGTTGTTTGTTTACCGTGAGTCCCCTTGCCTCTCACAATGAGGTGCTTGTCTAGCGCGAGTCCCCTTGCCTCTCACGATGGGTTGCTTCTTTACCGTGTGTCATCTTGCCTCTTACAATAAACTGCTTCTGAAGCCTGGGTCCCCTTGCCTTCAGGATGGGTTGCTTGTTAGACATAAGTTCCCTTGCCTCGCACAACGAGGTGGTTGTTTACCGTGAGTACTCTTGCCTTTCACGAGGGGATGCTTGCTTAGCGTAAGTCCCCTTGCCTCTCACGATGGGTTGCTTGTTTAGCGTGAGTCCTTTTGCCTCTCACAATGGGGTGCTTGTTTAGAGTGAGTCCCCTTACGTCTCATGATGGATTGCTTGTTTAGCGTGAGTCCCATCTGCTCTTAAGATGCGGCGCTTTTCTAACGTAAGTCCTCTTGGCTCTTACAACAAGGTGCTTATTTAGAGTGAGTCCCCTTCCGCCTCATGATGGGTTGCTTTTTGACGTGATTCCTCTTGCCTTTTACAATGGGGTGCTTGTTTAGCATGGGTCCCATTACCTTCACGATGGGTTGCTTGTTACGCATGAGTTCCCTTGCCTCTCACAATGGGGTGCCTGTCTAGCGTGAGTTCCCTTGCCTCTCACGATGGGTGGATTTTTTATCGTAAGTCCTCTTGCCTCTTACAATGAAATGCTTCTTTAGCGCGGGTCGCCTTGCCTTCAAGATGGGTTGCTTGTTAGGCATGAGTTCCCTTGCCTCTCACAACGGGGTGCTTGTTTAGCGTAAGCCCTCTTGCCTTTCACGAGAGGATGCTGTTTCAGCGTAAGTTACCTTGCCTCTCACGATGGGTTGCTTGTTTAGCGAAAGTCCTCTTTCCTCTAACGCTGGGGTGCTTTTCTAACGTGAGTCCTTTTGCCTCTCACAATGAGGTGCTCGTTTATAGTGAGTCCCCTTGCGTCTCATGATGGGTTTCTTGATTAGCGTGAGTCCCCTTTCCTCTAACGATGGGGTGCTTTTCTAACGTGAGTCCTCTTGCCTCTCACGATGGGGTGGTTTTTTAGAGCGAGTCCCCTTGCGTCTCATGATGGGTTGCTTGTTTAGCGTGAGTCTCCTCTGCCCCTACACTTGGGTGTTTTTTATCGTGATTTCTCTTGCCGCTCAAGATAAGTTGCTTTTTAAACGTGAGTCCCCTTTCCTCTCACGATGTGTTGCTTTTTTAACGTGAGTCCTCTTGCCTCTCACAATGGGCTGCTTGTTTATAGCGAGTCCCCTTACGTCTCATGATGGTCTGCTTTTTTAGCGTGAGTCCCCCCTGCTCTTACGAAGGGGTGCTTTTTTAACGTGAGTCTTCTTAACTCTCAAGATGGGTTGCTTGTTAAGCGTAAGTCCCGTTGCCCGACACGATGGGTTGCTTCTTCTACGTGAGTTCCCTTGCCCTTGACGATGGGTTGCTTTTTCAACGTGAGTCCTCTTGCTCCTTATAATGGGGTGCTTGTTCAGCGTGAGTCTTCTTGCCTATTACGATGGGTTGCTTTTTTCACTTGGGTCATCTTGCCTCTCACAGTGGGGTGCTTGTTCAGAGCGAGTCCCCTTGAGTCTAATGATGAGTTGCTTGTTCAGCGTGTGTCCCTTCTCAACTTACAATGGGGTGCTTCTTTAACGTGATTCCTCATGTCTCTCACGATAAGATTCTTTTTTTAACGTGAGTCCTCTTGCCCCTCACGATGGGTTGCTTTTTTAACGTGAGTTTCTTCTGCCTTTAAAATCAGGTGCTTTTTTAACGTGATTCCTCGTGTCTCTAACAATAAGTTGCTTTTTTAACGTGAGTCCTCTTGCCTCTCACGAAGGGGTGATTTTTTAACGTGAGTCATCTGGCCCCTCACAATGAGGTGCTTGTTTATAGTGAGTCCCCTTGCATCCCACGATGGCTTGCTTGTTTAGCGTGACTCCTCTTGCCTCTCACAATTGGGTACTTCTTCAGCATAAGTCCTCTTGCCTCTCAAAATGGGGTGCTCGTTAAGAGTGAGTCCCCTTGCGTCTCATTATGGGTTGCTTGTTCAGCGTGAGTCGCATCTGCTCTTAAGATGCGGTGCTTTTTTAACTCAAGTCCTCTTGCATCTCACGAGGTGTTTCTTTTTCAACGTGAGTCCTCTTGCCTCTCACGATGAGGTGCTTTTTCAACGTGAGTCCTCTTGCCTTTCACAATGGGGTGCTTATTTAGAGTACGTCCCCTTCCGTCTCATTATGGGCTGCTTTTTTAGCGTGAGCCCTCTTACCTCTCACGATCAGGTGCTTGCTCAGCATGATTCCTCTTGTCCTGCACAATATGGCGCTTGCTAAGCGTGAGTCCTCTTGCCTCTCACGATGGGTTGCTTCTTTAACGCTAGTCCTCTTGCCCTTCATAATGGGGTGCTTCTTCAGCGTGTGTTCCCTTGCCTTCACGATGAGTTGCTTGCTAGGCATGAGTTCTCTTTCCTCTCACAATGTGGTGCTTGTTTGGCGTGAGTCCCCTTACCTCTCCCGATGGGAACCTTGTTCAGCGCGAGTCCTCTTGTCTTTCACAATAGGGTGCTTTTTTAGCGTGATTTTTCTTGCCTCTCACAATGGCGTGCTTGTTTAGAGTGAGTCCCCTTCCGTCTCATGATGGGCTGCTTTTTTAGCGTGAGTCTCTTCTGCTTTTACGGCGGGGTGCTTTTTCAATGTGCGTCCTCTTGCCTCTCACGATGGGTTGCTTGTTAAGCGTAAGTCCCCTTGCCCCTCACGATGGGTTGCTTCTTCAACGTGAGTTCCCTTGCCCTTCACGATGGGTTGCTTCTTTAACGTGAGTCCCCTTGCCTCTCACGATGGGTTGCTTTTTTAACGCGAGTCTTGTTGCCTCTCACAATAGGGTGCTTGTTTAGAGTGAGTCCCCTCTGCTCTTACGACGGGGGGCTTGTTTAGCGTAAGTCCTCTTGCCTCTCACAATGAGGTGCTTGTTTAGCGTGAGTCCTCTCGCCTCTCACGATGGGTTGCTTGTTTAGCGTAAGTCCCCTTGCCCCTCCCGATGGGTTGCTTCTTCAACGCGAGTTCCCTTGCCCTTGAAGATGGGTTGCTTTTTTAACGTGAGTCCTCTTGCCTATCACAATGGAGTACTTGTTTAGAGTAAGTCCCCTTGCGTCTCAAGATGGGTTGCTTGTTTAGCGTGAGTCTCCTCTGCTCTTACGATGGGGTGCTTTTTTAACGTGATTCCTTTTGCCTCTCACGATGAGTTGCTCTTTTAACGTGAGTCCTCTTGCCTCTCACAATGGGGTGCTGGTTTAGAGTGAGCCCCTTGCGTTTCATAATGGATTGCTTGTTTAGCGCGAGTCTCCTCTGCTCTTACAATGGGGTGCTTTTTAAACGTGATTCCTCTTGCCTCTCACGATGGGTTGCTTTTTTGAAGTGACTCCTCTTGCCGCTCAAGATTGGGTGCTTGTTAAGCGTGAGTCCTCTTGCCTCTCACAATGGGGTACTCGTTTAGCGTAAGTCATCTTGCCTCTCACGATGAGGTGCCTTTTTAACGTGAGTCCTCTTGTCTCTCACAATGGGGTGCTTGTTTAGCGTGAGTCCCACTGCCTCTCATGATGGGTTGCTTGTTTAGCGTGAGTCCCCTTACCTCTGACGATGGGGTGCTTGTTTAATGTGAGTCCCCTTGTCTCTTACTACATTCGTTCTTTACAACTCACGCTAAACAAGCACCCCATCGTGAGAATCAAGTGGACTCACGCTAAACAAGCACCCCATTGTAAGAGGCAAGGGGGCTACGCTAAATAAGCACACCATTGTGAGAGGCAAAGGACTCACGCTAAATAAGCATTCCATCGTGAGAGGCAAGGGGACTCACGTTAAACAAGCACCCCATCGTGAGAAGAAAGGGCACTCACGTTGAAAAAGAAATAATCCCAAGAATGCAAAAACCTCACACCCTAGAATACCAATTTCTCAGTTAGTACTTTTATAATTTTATTGTAAATCCTGACTTGCAGTCTCAATGTTGTGAATGGATTTTGTGTTCAGCGACCCCACAAATATAAAGTACACCTATTAGAATCCCAGTAGACTCCCAAAACCATTTTGTGGTCCTGTGTAATTAGTGACCCAAAAAATTCCGTAGACGTTATTTTTTGCTAATTATATATTGCCTATCTGTCACAATTACATTTAGTGTGTAAAAAGTCTGTAGTTTCTGACTTTTTTATCTATTAAATCCATTCTGTTGAAAAACAGAGATTACGGGTGTTAATTTAGCAACATGATATGTCTGAGAAAATCCAAACAAATGGTCACCCTACCTTTTGGGTGAAATATGAATTTTCTCGCAGTCATCGTGAACATTGCGTGTGAAATAATATGCTCCTTTCTCCTGAAGATATTCACTTAGAGGTAGGAAGTTGGCATATTTTATATCACTCCAAAATGTAGGTTACCCTCAAATCAATTCGTAATCTTGTATTATGATACACATGATGATACTACATAACCCTTCTTAGATTTTTCTTAAAATCTTATTATAATCGCACAGCGATATAAAATGTCGTTCATTGAAAATTTATAAGTATGAATAATGAAAGTGAAGTATTATAAACTTTAAAATGCACATATAGACTGCTGTACGTGCTATACGCTCGTATAAACTTAATTCTATCGCGAAACCAAAAACCCTTTGCGAAGTGGAAGTGAAGTGGTCTACGCTCTATTCTGCCAATCTATTTTTCTATCATTCATCGTAAAAATAAATTCAGTTGATAAAATCAATCATTGAAAAAAAATATCAGAATGACATGCATATAATAATGATATGCAATCTTAGGAAAAAATCTTAGGAAAAAAAATGTGGCCTCTTCCCAATTGTTAAAAAAATAAATAACCAAAATGACTTCCTTCTACAAATGTTGAAAATAAAAAATTGTCTTTCTGCCAATCCATGAAATATGGAAAACCAATATTTCCTCCTTATTTTCAACTCGATAAAAATCTTGGAAATATAAATGTTCCCTCTCTAACAATTCAAATGTGAAATTTGCGAGCAAAAATTTCCTTCTTTCAAACTCAATAAAAGTTTTGAAAATACCGATTTTTGTCTGCCTTCAACTCAATCAAGATGTAAAAAACAAAAAAGTTCCTCTTCCAATTCATAATAAAAAAATAAATACCGAAATTTATCGTCTTGTGAAATAAATAATTTTTAAATTTTTGACAATCAAACTACAGTTAAATTTTTTTATTCCATTATTAATTTATAGTTACTGTGGATCAACTTGAGTAGACAGTTAGGGGGAGTTCTAGAGCAAGATTCCTGTTACCGACATGTTACCGACATGGTTCTGTTTCATGCTAAAAGAACGTCGTTCATGTTAAATTTAGGAGGTTCGAGATTGACATGGGTGATATTTAAATTGATAAATCAATGATGACGTAATATCCGCTTTCAAATTTCACAGGATGTGATAATTGCAATGGAATGTTGTTTTCAAATTTAAGAATCATTTTTCTAGGAAGCGAGTTTGATTTCACAATAACAAATTCCTTAGCGATTCACCCTTTGATATTTGCTGACAAACGAATCGTTAACGTTATATATTTTGCATAGAATTGGGCAACAAACCTAAGTGTAACGTTGCTCGGTCTTCAATAAATACATTCCAGAAGTATGTGTCGCTCGTCTGACCTCATCTCTTTTATATTTCTTTGATAAAAAATCCCTTGGCAGTATTGCCTTTAATGTTGCTGAGAAATGAATGGTTTAAACATTTTATAGCTACATCATAAGTATGGTAGCCTGTCTTTGTTTTTCTTAAATAACACGTTTGGTGTAAACAGTTTTTGAAATTCCAATTTTAGGTTTCTGTAAACAACTTCAAGGTTATTTATCATTTTAATTAGGAATTTCGTGTGAACATTTCAAGATTATTTATGGTTTTAATGACACATTATATTACGTTCTGAAACGTTTTCATAGAATTTCATCACTCTTAGAAATGATGTCAATTTTCTAAAAATGAGAGGAGAGGGGAAAATATTATTAAAGCGAGAAAATTCTTTTCTTTCATCAGTCCGCAGTTGAATGTCAAGAAGTGTGAAGCGGTGGCACGATCTGAAAAATCGTATAGATGTATTTCTGGAAAATATTCAAGAACACAAAGAACTGATTCATCTACAATCAGATATTCAAAAGCTTACAAGAAAATTAAAAACTGTAAATCTTGAAGATAACGAGCAGTGAAGAAAATGGATTTCTCAAAATTGAAGAAAACCGCTCTCAATGAAGACTTTCTTCCATCAATTAAGCTAACAGATTTAGAAATTAACCAAAAATAAGAAATCACAGATATCAAAAAAAGCTCACACAAAATATGGGATGAGAACGATCGTAATCATAGAAAACAAATTCTCCGTTTTTCTACCTCAAAGAATCGCTAAACTATTCGAAGAGTATGAAAACTTGTTCATGCACACAAGGAAAGCTTGTGAAGATCAACATCTTGGCATAGTGTATTTAGGTGGAAAGTGCAATTCCATTGAATTTGTGGAGAAAAATATATAGAGTGTGCAGTTTTCTACTTATCGCTCAGTGGCTGAAAGCCTTCAGTGCCATCAACATCATCATTTCTTATACTCCTCGAAATCAAATGTTACATTCAACTACATACAATCTGAATTCATCATTCACAAAACAAATTAGCGTGGTTGCTGAATTTAAAAAAGATGGAAGGTTAGCATCATCGGTGAAACTGTTAGCTAGTCATCCTCACGCATGTATGGCCTCAAATCTTGATGAGTGGAAATTGTTCGAAAGTTATTTCAACATCATTTTAATGTACATTAATGGTCAAGAGAAGCAGCAATGCATCGACTGTGGAAATTTCCGTATACACATGACTATATCTTGTGAAGATTAAATAGTGGCTTTGGAACAAATTCAAGGAACTGAAGATAAAACCAGATAATATTACCCGTTTATACTACAAGAAGCAACGTTTGCTGTTCTCTAGGAAGTCACTCCTTGTATCAACCGGTATCTTCTGGAACAGAGTGTTATACCGTTTCAATTTTACAAAAGATATCATCATTAAAACCATAGCTGAAAGTGTTTGGTGTAATGTGAAATCACCTTGCGTGAAAAATGTCAAATCTTATATACAAAAAAATTATACAAGTTTAACGAATAAAGCAATGAAAAAAACTGGTATTTACTAATCTCGTGCGATTTGAATGTCTTTTTTTTTTGAAATTATTACTTTCCACAATCAGAATATGTGTGAAGAAGTTATTGAGAAATTACCAGAACTCAGATGTGTGAATGGTACCTTTATACATTGAACATTTTATGTATTTTGTCAGTAAGAAAATCTGAAACAAACAGCTTATTTCCACGTTTTTTCAATACTTTTTCTTCAAGATAAATGTCTGGATTTGTAACTCTGCCAAGTTCTTGTTCCTAAAAACTACCTGCAATAGACTTATCTTGATAATCTTTCAGTATATACATCACTGGTTCAGTATTCTTAACATGAATTATGGTAAATATATCAGTTGTCCAACTCGGTGTGTAGCTTTTCTCAAAAACATGCTTAAATTTACTTATACGTACTTTATCTCCAACTTTAAATTTAGCTTCTTTCACTGCTTGTTTCACATTGACATTTTTGTAAGCATCAAACAACAATTTTTTCTCATCTTGCTCATTAACATCTTTTGGTTTCATTCTAATCGTCTGGTGTTTGGTTTCGTTGTAAGACAAAATTAAATCTTTCAAGATATCTATCCACTTATAATTACCCTGCAAGCTAAATCGCATCCACATTTTATTTTTTTGGTACGCGTCCTTTATCAAGTACAGTTTCCATGGCTGCAGCTACATCTTCACCCTTCTTCCATTTAACGGGAACAGCCCAAGCAAATTTTGAAAATATGTCAGTGACAGTTAAAATGTATTTGTATCCTTTGTTTTCTCTCTCGTATAGCTGAATTTCAACAAGATCAGCTTGCCAGGTCTCATCAATGCCACGGATGTCAAAATGTCGACGTTTGTAATTTCTTATAGCTGGCTTATGCAGTTCCTTCACCAACTGCTGCTTCTCAATGTCCATTTTTGAGTGCATTCAGTCTAGTGTCTACTTGACTAATGAGCTTTGAGTTGCGATATACCAATTTTTTAATTGATTCAACATCAATTTTCACATTTTTGAAAAGTTTATCTGTGGAATTTTCCAAAGTCTCAATCATCATATTATTGTTGACTACTTCAGTCCACAAGGAAGCTATAACATCGTAGATAGTCTGAAGTCCACGCTGTATCATGCATTGCACCATATTTAGATTAACAGCATCATTCTGCTCTTGAGCATCAGTCACTTCACACAAGCTTTTATCATTCATATCATAATCTCCTTCAGATGTGACTTTAAAGCCAAATACAGGAGGACCACGACTTGTACTCTCTGCTCGATTGGTATGACGTCCGAATACATCGATGCTCATCTTGCAAATAATAAAAATCTTAATTTATTATCCTCTGTGCTAATCATATATTTTGGAATTAAACCCTTACCTGATGAAAAACGCTTCTTATTTTTTTTATTATGTTTTGAGGTTGATGATACATTTATTGCTTTAGCTATGAAATTTTCAAACTTCAAAGTTCTATTATCACGAAGTGCCCCATCAACTTTATAAAAAAATTTATATGCATTTGTTGAAATTATGATTTTTTTATAATTTTCGAAGTCATCTAAGCTTATAAAATTTCCTTCTGGCTCCTTTTTAAACAAGAGTTCAAACAAGCCTTCAGTTGTTGGATAATTGCTTTCACCCACAATAATATGGTTTGGTTCAAAACTTATTAGTGAATCACCAATTATTAATCTATTGTTAGTTAAATTTCGTACACCAAATGTAACATCTAGATCCTTTTTTCTTTTTTCTAACATTTCGAGATAATTTTTCACAATACTATTCCATGAAGTGTTACCTATTGTTTTTTCAGAAACTTCTGAAGTTTTTGAATCTGTATTCATGGCTGATTCAAATGAAGTTTCAGCATTATCTTCCGGCTGCGAATCTTCTTCAGATTCACTCATTACTTCATTTTTGACTTTATTCTTGACTTCATCCCCAACTGGATCAATTCTTTTCATAGTTGCAAAACCATTGACTATTTTCTCAAGCGGTGTAATGATTGGCATAAGAGTATCATTTAGTGTCTGCTCAACTGTTTCTTCACCCAACTTTAGTCATCTATGCTTTCGTCGAATCGCTTCACTAGCTTTAGAAATTTTACGCAAAATACCTTTTTCGTTATGAAAGCCCTCCTCACGTGTAGACATGTTAATGACACAATGTTCAAAGTGTAACTGTTTCTATGTAATCATCACATACGTATATATTGATTTTCCAGATTAACAAAACAGTCAAAACCTTTCCTATATCTATCTTGATTTAGATTTCTGTCCTTATCAATTACAACAAATCCATGCTTATCATCATACCAGCAAGCTAAGCACATTTGTTTAACATCCACACATCACTACTTTCCAACCGAGCAATTCACGCCTACCCCGAAAGGGAAACGGCTTAATGATATGATAATATTTTATTACCCTACGTTAATGCTCATTTAGGGCTCCCCGAATATTATATTTGAACAGTCGAAAAATTTGTTTAAACAATAACGGTTTGAACAATTTTTTTTAATGTACAAATATCCTATTCGGGGAGCCCTAAATGAGCCTTAATGCAGGGTAAGAAAATAAATATGTTTAATTAATTTTTAATAGGATTGTTTAAACAAAAATTGTTTAAACATTTTTTTAAATTTTGATGATTATATTCCTAGAGCCCTGAATGAGCCCTAAACTATTGTATGAGGTGAATTTTCTGTAAAATCATTTTTAGTACATTTTACAGCAATGTTGGGCCAGCTTAACGTTAAGCTAGCGCAAACGCTATTAAAAAAAAAATAATAGAGCCCTAAATTTGGAAATAGGGGCCCAAATTAGCCCTAAATGAGGGCCTAAATTATGAAATAGGTTATATCTCTATACCTCAATTGTGTTGTACCAGCTTAACATACCTTAACCACTTCTTAGGCTTCAAATCAAAGCATTTTATTATCGGAAGAAGGTGTCTTTTAAAATTAGGTTCGTGAAGTCCATATTTTGAGCAGCATGTTTTCACTGTTTGCAATAATTTTATAAAACATAAATAAAAATATATTTCCTCCAATATATTTATTCCAGCGTCTCTAACCAAAATTTCACTTCCTGATTTAATTCAGACTTAGGAATGTCTGTACTTTATTTAAATGTATAGGCTCATTTAGTTTTATAAACGCTTTAAAACCACTCTTTGTATCATACCAACGTCAGATATCATTTCTCAACAACTTATGGAACCTGAACTTATGTCCGTTTATGACGATGTGTAGATTTTACTTTTTCACTCAACATAACACTACTTAAAGAACTGATGTGAGCTTAAATATTTAAATAATAAATAACGTGCGACAAATTTTCAGAAGGATCTTTTGCTGAGGAGTGATTTATTAATTCTAACATGAAATAGAATAAGAATACCGATTGAAACTATTAAGACTCATTTTTGTAGTAGAAATCAATTATTATTAACACGCTACGGAAGTAAATATTCTACAAAACTTGCGGATAAGAAAATTGAAGAAAAAAAACAGAAAGCAGTTTAGGCGCGTTATGTATGGTTATTATATGGTGTATAGTTATATGTCATCATTTCATGAACACTGCTTCGTTATAAAGAAATCTTTGTATTTATTGTTAATACACTGAGAAAAAAGGATATTGAGTCAAAGAAAATTTAGTTCATTCAAAGTATTCATCATACTGGATACATTCTGTAAAACATTTCTGGAATAAAAAGAAATGGTTTTATCCACACAAAAAGTATGAAATTATTGTTGCAAATTAATATTTATTTCAGTCAATGAAATATTTACTAAGCGAAGGAACTTTTTTATTGGTTGAAATAAATCAAATATTTTAGTTAAAAATGACGTAGTTGATTTAGTCCAATATGATTTTAAATTAAGGAAATATTGCCTTCAAACAACTTAATTGGAAGATATATGATTCCTTATTGGTTCAAAGAAGCGTGCTCTAAATTTTACAAACTATTCCTTGGAAACAAAGAAATCAGTCCTATAATACGATAAATTATTCAGGATAAGCATATAACAAAGTTGACAAAAGATAAATTGATAAAAAGAAAAGAGAGAATGATTTAAAAAAAGCATAATTTATACAAATAAACGAAGCTTAAATTTAAATGTAGCATTTGTGCTAATGTCTAAATGTAATAGTAATAATAATTAAATGGTATTATTTTAATAGTAATATTTATTTTTATTTGCGGGGGGTAAATAAAATTCCCCAAAATATTTCAAGCACAGTCAGAGCCGATGCTGAGAATAGAGAAAGCATAGTAGTAGTATCAGGAGACATACCTAATATGTATGTAATATCATCACATCTTTTTATTATAACTATGGTGGCGGCTAAATTATAACCTTGTGAATTAATTTGTGTTGTGAGATAACACGCTCTGCGGCAACCAGCGGCATTTGTCCTAAATTACTGAGAGTTGCTAATCATAAATAAATATTTATTTAGAATGATCCATTGTTTTCTTTTACATGAACTAAATAAAAGTTTCTTCCAACGGATTTCATGAACATTTCGTTCAAACCAATATTCTTTGCGCTGCAAAAAATGTATAATTAAAACAAATATGCCCAAATATTTGATTTAAAAAATATATATTTTCGCTACGCGCGTGGCTCGCCAGTTTGAACGCGCCTCCGGCGCACGTCCGTCGAATCTCGCGCTCTGTCTTTGTACTTCCCCTACATTTGTACATAGGCCTTATAAAATTAAAGATCAGTCCATCGGCAACTTAAATTTGGTGATTGTGAATTTTCATTTTGTTGAAGCTCCTTCGGCTTTCTCGAACACATTCTCATCACGTGTCTCACTTTTCGCACTCGATTAAAGTTCATACATACCTCCAAATCGTACAAACTTTATTTTGCATGATTATCTTAATATTTTGCTTTTGTCTTTATTCGCAGCTACCCTGAAAAATATATCATTTCAATAAATGTATATTATTAGGATTTTTAATGGGCATTGATATTGAAACATACATATCTTCATTGTCTTGTTTTTATAATTAAAACAAATTTTTATTAAACATCTCATTACAAATTGTGTCGTTTTCCCAAAAAATTAATTTGATTATTTTCTATGTTATTTTTTACGTTTAAGACAAAAACTACGTACCGTATCAAAAAATGGTTCATAACAAATTTGTAGATCTTTTTTTGTTGACAAATTTTTGTCTATTTATTCTTTTTCTGGCATGTGTCTTTTTTCGAAAAATTTAATTTTTTTACTTTTCATGTTTTTTACGATTCAAACAAAAACTACGCGTGCAATCAAAGAATAATAATTAACAAATTTATAGATATTTTTGGGTGAAGAACTTTTGTATATTTATTTTTTTCGTTTTGTGTTGTTTTTCGAAAAAATTTATTTTTATTTTTAACTTTATTTTTGTGGTGATAACTAAAACTACGCATTCTACAGAAAAATGAGCGATAAAAAATTTTTAGATCTTGTTTGTTCAAACAATTTTTTTCTATCCATTTTTTGCACCGTGTGTCGTTTTTACAATAATTTTATTATTGTTGTTCTGTTTTTCGGTGTTATTTTTTTAAGATTAAATCAAAAACTACGCGTCCTATCAAAAAATTGTTAATAAAAAATTTATATATCTTTGTTCGGTGAACAGTTAATGCTGATAAATTTTTTTTGTCTCTTGCATAGTTTGACCGAAAAGTAGAATTGTTTATATTTTAGTTTTTTTTTTGTGGTTAAGACCAGAACCGTAGGCTAACAAAGGCTGGTTAACAAGCTCAAACTTTCGTTTTGATCCCTCAAAGCGTGTGCCAAAGCCAAATCCAATCCAATTAGTCTTTCAAAAGTTATCCGATATACAGACAACGACAACAACAATAAGGACGACACTAGACAGACAAACATTATCGTAAAACCTGTTTTTTTCGGATTGACGGGGTCTCGAAACGTGGATATTTAAACAAAGATTTGTTCATATTAATTAATATGTATGACTGTTTGCTTTTATGGTTACCTGAATGTTGTAGCCACGCTATCTTTAGAAGGATTTGTCCAATCAAGTGATCCCTTGATACACTTTTCGACGGTCGCAAGATGAACTTCAAGTCCCGTAACCAGATATTTTCGTAAAAAATAAAAAAATCTAGAGCATTTTCAAAATTTGAAACAATTTCTTTTTAGAGTTTTAGAAACTTTTGTCAGAGTTTCTCATAGATAACGAAAAGACTTTCAAATTATCCCTTTGGCATTTTTACATGAAATGAACATTGAAAAGTTGATATGCTTGTTAACATTTCGAAAATATTTAAAAAATAGAAAAGACTTTTCTTATAGGTTAAGACATTCCAAACAACATTTTTTTCTGAATATCAAATATATTTCGAAACTATCCCAATGAAATTTTTCGATAAGGCCAAAATTGAAAAAGTTACATCATTTTCAAAAGTATGAAATTTTGTTTAGAGTTCCGTAAATTTTTGTGGTGATTTTTAAGTAGACTCAAAAAGATTTACAAATTATCTTTATATTCCATTTTATTTGGTCTACAAACTTTTTTCAAAGAGAACCGTCTGAATAACCTAATTGTACAGCGCGAAGCACGAGTTTCGCAATGCGAATGTAATCGTCAAAGCCGCAGGTGCTTTGAGAACTGCCTTTAAAAACAAATTGAAAAACAATTTCAGTTTCAATTTATGACTGTAGTTCATCAGGGGTTTGAATGACAGTTTTCGATTTCAGTTAAAATATTTATAATAGTCTAAGGGAATGGAAAAAGCGATACCTCCTGCGCTTTTTTATCATTTACTGTTTATTATTGCTTATTACTATTATTTGTTGTTTATTTTTCACAGATCATAGGAGGTTTTTATATATTTGAATAGATTCATTGCATCAAAACGAAAAAATTTTATACCTAAACTATAGGTGTATTTAATAAATTGAAGATTTTTTCTCTCATAAACGTTAAACAAATTGACAAATTTTGATAAGCCTTCATTTTTTTGGACACACTAGCCTTTTAAATAAATTATTTGATTTTTCCTAACCTAACGAATAAATTTATTACACCCAACATTGCGACATTCCCAAAATTAAGACCGTTTCTCTCTTACAAACGTTAGAAAAATGTATTAATTTGTACATATCATAATTTCATTGGGCCATTTAATGTTTCTTATTTCATCAAGCGATTCACCTTGTGAAAATGAGCAAATTTGGTACTTATTATGCTGCTATATTCCTAATATTCAAAAAAGAATTTACGTATAAACTAAAAATTAAAAACTTCAAAATTCTACAAGATGAAAAGTTTTGTACAGATATAGCTATAGATATTCTATCGAATTAAATCAACTGAATACCACTCCGTGTTCAAAAACAGTTGGTTTATAGAGCTGGTATTACTGAAAATACCATGATAAAAATTCTTTAAGAATTCGAATTTTTCAAATTCTTTTTTGTCTTTCTCACGTTATTTAGTCAATCAACCACAACCTTTTTATTCTTGAAAAGGATGTATTCAATTAAAATCTACGCATACAATTTTTTTTTCCTTAATATAATTAAAATAGCGAATTAATTGACATCTGAAAAGATTTTTGAAAGGAATATAAAACGAAAAAAAGGATATAGCTCAACTTATTTTTGAGTTATCATGAAAGACTGTTCTACACGTTCAAAAAATTTGGTGGAAAGGAAGTTATGGAACATAACAGTTGTGACTTAGAAGAGGACATACTTTAGAAAATCCCATTGAAAGTAGCGAAATAGGATTTAGTGCCTTCGACTTGTTATTAAGAATATACAGAATGGTATGACTGTTGGCGTGGATGGTAGTACCACTGAAATGCTTATGAGCGCAATGAAAAAAAAGTCTGAATTAAGTAAATGCATTTACTTAAATCCTATTTCTTAGAATCACGATAATATTCCTTCGCAGGAGTAATTATTATTTAAAACCAACATATATATTTTGTTGATCTAAATACATTAATTTTTTCACTGTATTTTCTTGATATAATAAATATTTCATACATGTATGCAAATTATTTCCTTGATTGAAAACGTCTAGATTCGCTAAAATCTATGTAAGTAGTCCTTCAAAAGAAAATATTTTCTGAATTTGATGAAATCACTTGTGAGCAATGAATAAAAATGATTGACGTGATTTTATTGATCCAATGAATAACGTGTATTTAAAGCAAAGAAGTATATTCTTAACTCTAAGCTATCTTCTGATGTTTTAAATACTCAACAGTACCCATAAAAATAAGTACTGTTGTTTCAATGAAAGTTTTTCTTGAATGAATGAAATATTTTTATTTAGGTAAGCATTTTTGAGTTCATTGGATAATATTCTAGAGAATTAACATGGATTTTAAGCGATTTCGTCAGATTTTATAAAAATTTTACGGTATTTTAAAGATTTCCAAACATATCAGGAGGTTTCAAGGGACTGCAGAGGATTTGAACAAATTTCAAGGAACTTCCATGGATCTTAAGGCTTTTAAGAAGATTCTAAAGGTTTTACAAATATTTCAACTAACTTTAAAATATTTCATAGGTTTTGAAGAGATTTGAAAATATTTCCACGGATTTTAAGGAATTTCGGAACATTTCGAGAGAGTTTAGGGGATTTAAAAGATTTCCAAACATTCCGAGGATTTGAAGGGATCCCAAAGGATTTCAAGAGATTCAAGAAATGTCCAGGGAATTCAAAGAATTTTATAAGATTCAAGGTATTTTTAGTGAACTTGGAAAAATAAATAAAATAAAATTTAAAGATTCCCTCTGATTTAAAAGATTTCAAGGGATTTTAAGGTATTTTGAGGAATTTTACAAGAATAAAGGATTTTCAAGATTTACAGGAATTTAAACAGTGTTTTTAGAGGTGAAAAAATTCTACGGAAAGTGTTCTACGAAAACTCCATGTGGAAATTCGATGCAGAAATTCCACATGTAAATTCCATACGGAAATTCTACAAACATTTCTACAAACTAATTTTAGACTAAGTTTGACTTCCGGTGATGAGCTGCGCTCTCGGAAATCACAATCCGGACATCACACCCTTGCATCAGGTATGCGAACAAAATCTTCTTCGAGAAAATTATGCTACCCACGTCAAAACCTTGCACCAATTGTGGGTTCCCCGAGGACACGAGATTGCACCAATGCCCCAGGTGTAAAAAACACATCTTCTCCGGGGAAGTCTGGTTTTGAGAGTACTTTAGGGTCCCTGGAGTGGTTTTCTCGAGGTTACGAGATCCAGCCAATGCTCCAGGTGTAAAAAACACATCTTCTCTGGGGAAGTCTGCATTTTACTGTACTTTAGGGTCCCTGGAGTAAGTTCCTCGAGGAGACGAGATGGCAACAATGTCCTAGGTGTAAAAAACATATCTTCTTCGGGGATGTCTGATTTCTGCAGTACTTTAGGGTGCCTGGAGTGGGCTCCTCGAGGACACGAGATTAAACCAATGCCCCAGGTGTAAAAAACAAATATTCTTCAGGGAAGTCTGGTTGTTACAGTAGCTTAGTGTACGTCGAGTGGGTTCATCGATGACACGAGATTGAATCAATGCACCAGGTGTAAGAAAGACATCTTCAGGAAAGTCTGATTTGTCAGTACTTTAGAATGCCTATAGTGGGTTCCTCGAGGACACGAGATTGAGCCGATGCCCCAGGCGTGAAAAACACGTCTTCTCCGAGGAAGCCTGACTTCTACAGTACTTTAGAGTGCCTGGAGTGGGGTTCTCAAGGACACGAGATTGAATCAATACCTCAGGTCTCAGATTTTCCCGAAGAAATTGCGTTCTTCACACCTGGGGCATTGGATCAATCGCGTGTCCTTGAGGAACCCACTCTCAGCACCCTGAAGAACTGTAAAATCCAGACTTCCCTGGAGAAGATGAGTTTTTCACACCTGTGACATTAATTCAATCTCATGTCTTCGAAGAACTTACTCCACCGACCCTAAAGTACTGCAAAACCCAGACGTCCCCGGTGAAGATATTTTTTTCACACCTGGAGCATTGGCTGGCTCTCGTGACCTCAAGGAACCCACTCCAAGTACCCTTAAGTACTGTAAAATCCAGACTTCCCTGGAGGAGGTGTGTTCTTTACATCTGGGGCATTGATTCAATTTCGTGCCTTCGAGGAACTTACTCCAGGGATCCTAAAGTACGGTAAAACCCAGACTTCCCCTGAGATGTGTTTGTTACACCTGGAGCATTGGCTGGATCTCGTAACCTCGAGGAACCCACTCTAAGCACACTAAGGTACTGTAAAACCAACACTTCCCTGGAGAAGGTGTATTTTTTACACCTGGGGCATTGATTCAATCTCGTGTCTTCGAGGAACTTACTCCAGGGATCCTAAAGTACTGTAAAAACCAGACTTTCTCGGAGAAGATGTGTTTTTTACACCTGGAGCATTGGTTAGATTTCGTGGCCTTGAGGAACCCTCATTAAGTACCCTTGAATACTGTAAAACCCAGAATTCTCTGGAGAAGATGTGTTTTTTACACCTGCAGCATTGGTTCAATCTCGTGTCCTTGAGGAAACCACAGTTTGTGCAAGGTTTTGACGTGGGTAGCATAATTTTCTCGAAGAAGATATTGTTCGCATACCTGGTGCAAAGGTGTGATGTCCCAAAGTGTGATTTTCGAGAGCGCAGCTCATCACCGGAGGTCAAACTTAGTCCAAAATTATAGTTTGTAGAAATGTTTGTCGAATGTACCATATGGACTTTACATGTGGAATTTCCACATGGAATGTCCGTAGAACGCTTTCCGTAGAATTTTTTCACGTCAGGAACGTTAATGAATAAGTTTAATTTAAATTGAATTGTAGAGAATTTCTATGGCTTTTTAGCTATTTGGTCAGATTTCATAAAAATTTCAAGGATTTTTAAAGTTTTTCAAACATATAAAGAGCTTTTTACAGATTTCGAAGGATTTAAACAAATTTTGATGGACTTTTACGGGTTTTAAGACTTTTAACGGGATTTTATGGAATTGATAAATATCTACGTTCGTTTCAAAAGATTTCATCCGTTTTCAAGGACTTACAAACATTTACACGAATTTCAAGAAATTTCTAAACATTTTAAAGGATTTTTACGTTTTCCAAAGATGTCCAGGGATTTCAAAGAATTTTGTAGGATTTTCAAACATTTCAAGGGATTTCTAGTGAACTTTGTGAAATTAATTAAATAAAATACAACTTCAAGGGATTCCTAGTGATTATATAAAGATTTCAAGGGATTTTCTTTTTACAGGATTTGAAGGATTATAGTAAATCTCCAAGTATTTCAAGAAGTTTGAAAGATTTCCAGGAAAGTTAACGTTTTTCCTACAGAATTTTAATTAATAAGTTTGATTCAATTTATATTTAAGGGATTTCAAATGATTTATACTTTACGAAATAAATAAGATCTCGTGTCAAGGGATTTCTACGGATTTCAACAATTCAAGGAGAGAAGATTAAGATGTATAGGAGCTCCAATTATTTTAAAGAATTTGGGAAATTTTACAAATTTCAATGGATTTTAACAGATTCTACCAGATTTGAAAGATTGTAATGGATTTAGAACATTTCCAAAGGTATGAAGGGATATCAAGAGATTTCAAAAGGTTTTCATATGGATTTCAATTAAATGTTAAGAGATTTTATAGATATCAAGAGAATTCACCAATTTTTTCTGTGTAAAGTTTATTTGCGCAGAATCGCTATTTTGTGTACATTCATATGAGATTATGAGTGGTTAAAATAAATCGTTTCTTTGTAGTTTCTCTATTTTTTACATTAATTCTTTGAACATTTTCGTATTATTTATTTTGATGCTAATTATCCTTTATAATTGTTTTTTATATAATGCTTTTCTATAATGAATTTTCCATAAACCATGTAATCTTGTGCAATCTCATGCAAACTTGCAATGTTGCAATCTAATGTAAACCAACAATCTGAGTAATTAACCCCACTTCCGATTCTATCAAGCCATGAGCCTTCAAACCCGTTTTATTTTAAGACTTATGTAGTTCCAAAGAGAACTATTAAGAAATTATATTTCTTAATGCATTAAAAATAATAAAATAATTATATATTTATTTAATATATAGCTTATTATTAATTATTTACTATTTTAATAGGAAAAGTTAACGCTGCCCTTATGGTTAACACTGCCCCTTAGAATGTGCTTTGGCATCATTGATCCAATCAGTCTGTTATTTTGTTCAATTTACATATCCTCAGTTCAAAGAACTGTTCATTCCCATTCATTGCACATTCATTTGGATCAATGAGTGATTTATTTTCAACCTTAAATATAAATTTTTGTCTCCAATTAACATTTCTTTTGTTCACAGATACATTACCATATTATCAATAGCTCGTGCTTTTGAATCAAATAATGTTAACTTAATCCTGTTAAAATTTCTTTGGCTTGAATAAATTATTTTTTTTCATTCAAATACCATATATTTATTTGCCTCAAATAAATATTTTTTTCATATATTCAGGACTTCCATTTACTTCAGGCAAATCAAATTCACTTTGTTAAAGTAATCTTTTTTCATTGTGTTGACGAGTATTTGGCCCAAATTAAACACTTCGATTAGATACAGATATATATTTATCCTTTTCACCGAAATTGGCATAAACTACGTCTACTACAGTTTTTTACGTATATTTCGAGAATAAAATTCTAGATTATTTGTTTTTCAAACTAATTTGTCTTTAAAAAAAGCAGAAAAATAATTTTCGAAGTTGTCAAGCGATTTTGGAAGGAATTATCATCCGAAAATTCTTCCAAAAGTATATGTGAAAGTGTTTTGTAACATGTCAAATTCAACTATGTCACCCTAAGCTTATTCTGTTCGAATTAGTATTTTTTAAATTACTAATTTTTCTACACCTATAACCTCGAAAAAATGCACTATTTCTCGTACGCCAATTTAAATCCTTTAATAGTACCAAGCATATTTGAGATATATAGTGAATATTCAACTACGTTCAGTCTCAACTATGTCCACGTCTATAGAATTTACGATTTTTTTTAAGAAAAAGGATCGTTTCGCAGATCTTGTAAGTATACCTTTAAAGAACATTATTTAGATTCTCTTATAAGCAAACTTCAGAACTAAATAATTTGATGAAAGTGAAATACCTGAAGTCATCTATTTCCATCCCAAAACGAAGATCGGTGTTTAGAAAGGTACTCCTGGATATTACTTGTCACCACTTCCCTCATTATACTTCAAGAAACATTCTTAAACATCCTGTCACAGCAATATATTATAATTAACAATTCTAAAATGTAAAGTTCACCTGTGTTAAATTCTGAAATCAATTTGAAATGACCTATGTACAGTACTTATAAGTAACTTTCGAAATACTTTCCCCTCCATTTACGGAAGTTGGGTGGAACTGACGTTATAACTGTACTCTCCACCTTACGACGTCTTGGCTAATTGTTTTGGACATGATTTTTAATCGCAAAATACACTTCTCGCACAAGTTGCTAGTTGGACGTATAATTTAAACAATGAATAATACAAACAATAAAGTAGCCTCAGAATGGATTGAAACTTTGGGTGACGAAATGCATGCAACTGGTAAGTTTCAGGCGATGAATGGAGAGAATGAAGAGAAAATGGGGAATTAAATTACGTACTTGAAGTACGGTCAGGAGTAGATAGTGAATCACATGGTAGCTAAGGAGTCGGTCTGATTATGAATGAAAGAACAAAACAGCATATCAAGGGGCATAAATTTATATCTCCCAGATTGTTGTGAGTTAGAATACAATTGGGAATTAGAAGATTATTTATCATAACGTGCTACGTCCCAGTTGATGGTGAAAGGAGTGAAGTAAAAAACGCCTTTTGTGACTCTGAATGATACTATAGGTACTTGAAATCATGGAGAAAAAATCATGCTACTAGGATTTATGAATGGATGGCGCTAATACGCAATAAAGCTATAGAGGGCGCACAGTGGACTAAAATGTAAAAGTCCGTGACAAAATCGTAGACCTTTCGATAGTAATGACCGAAAAGGATCAATGTTTTGGGCATTTTCAGATCAACAACTACAGAATAGACCAGATATATGGAGAAGCTTTAAAAAAATATTTTTAACCTGGAAAATCTAGGTTAAATTTTACATTTTTTAATAAAAATTTATATTATTGAATACCATGGGCGCTCAAATATTATATTTAATATAAAACAAATATTTTTCAATAGACTTTGTCATGCCGAATCCAAATCCGGGCTTTAAATTAGCCGACGACTTACTCTTTCCAAAAAAATGTAATTGAATTTTCTATCTTAAACTTTAATGGCATACTATAAATGATTTCCACCTAAGTAAATTTGACTATTCGTCGTATTTATGTCAGAGTTTTTGGCGTTGCTTACAGGCCTTAGCGATGACGGGAGAATTAGACCAAAAAATGATTACAGGGACAAAAACAGAAAGAAACTATTTTCGAAATTGGCTATGATTATTATGAGAGGAAGTAGTAGTACAAAGTTTGTCGGCATTAGAAATAGCAATGGTGAAATAGTATATGATGCGGACGGAATAGTAGACGCTTTGAGAGAATTTTTCAAGGAATTGTTAGGAGTTGAAGCTATAGGGCAATACGACTGCGACATAGAAGACAATACGATATAATTAGGAATTTAAAGAATGGTAAGGGGATTGTTGTCGATGGTATTAACGCTGCAATATCTAAATACGGTGAAGAATATATACCTCATAGACTATGTGAGTTGATAAATTCATGTACCGAAATGGAAAGGTTCCAGATGACTGGAAAAAAGAGCTTATGGTCCTAATGTACAAAGGGAAGCGAGTTAGAAGCAACTGCATTAATTACATAAGTATCAGCTTACTAAATACCGTGAGCAAAATATATTCAAAAATATTTATTCATAGAGTAATGAAAACAACAGACGAAAAAATCTGGGAAGATCAGATATTTAGCATGAGACAGGTCACAGACGAAAGTTGGATTGTGAAGAAAAAAGTTTTCTGTGCATTTGTTTATCTGGAAAAAGAGTTTGATAAGGTGGATAGAAGTAAGCGCCGGAAAGTCCTGAAAGATTGCGGGGTCAGTGGATGGCTCCAAAAAGCAATAAAAACTATATAAGCACGTAGCGAAGCAAGCGTAAGGGTAAATGGACAACTGAGTGATTGGTTCGATATTAGGCAAGGTGTTAGACAAAGATGCATTATGTACTTTTTGTTGATTATTATATTTATGTATAAGTGTCTAAGAATGGCCCTCCTCAACAAAAGAGGTGTGGATCTCGGTAGACTGAAGATGCCTGGGTTAGTGTTTGCAGATGATAGGGTGTTTATGGCAAAGTAAATCGAAGGCTTGTTCAGAATGTTGAGTAGACTGATAACTCGCATAAAGAACATGGTCCTCAAAATTAACATGAATAAAACAAAAATTATGGTGTTTGAAGGAAAGGATGAGAAAACAGTATGCAACATTGCCTTAGACGACGAGAGAATAGAAAATTAGAACAAGTTGATAGGTACTTGTATCTTGGTAGTTTATATACTAATGACGGAAAGATCGGTAGAGAGATAGCCAGGGATATAAACGAGGGTAGAAAGGTTATCAATAGTGCAGGAGCCATAACTAGAGGTAGAACTACAACAAATAAAGATAAAATTGCAATATATAACTCTGTACTTGCACCCACTGTACTGCAGCGAGATCTGGACCTACCAAGAAAAGAGTAAGAGTAACGCGGTTAGCATTCAATTCCTGCGAAATGTATGCGGTGAAACGATAATGGATAATGTCAGTAATGAGAGGCTTCTCAAAGAATTTTTTTTATTAATTGAATGTTTATATTCGCATCAATTTCAAGGTCATTAGTGACTGTTCTAGAGAGTTAATTATAAACAGTAGGGCAGGGCTCACCAAAAGGCAGTCAGTGACTGCAAATACTGACAGTGTCAGTCGCGAGATTAGGTCAAACAGGCCCGAGAACAGGCCCTCATAAATCTTGTCATTCGACTGGTCTCTAATACTTCACGGTAAATTACAGTTTAAAATGAAAAAATGAAATGTATTGTGAATTAATGTAGAAAAAAATCAGACCCTTCGGTGAGACAAAGAGCCGCAACGAGCCGTGACCGTAACCCTTTCCAGGATTCCTGGAAACCGAAGAAAAAAATGAAAGAAAAAATTGGTGGCAGTCATGCACTTCTCGTGTCAGTCAGCACCTGCTGAAAGTGGTGAGCCCTGCTCAATACCTACAGAATTTAAAGTGAATGAAAAAAACCATCTTTATAAGCCATAGCTCAAAAAAATTAAACACCAATTTTTTAACTCTCCTTTTCCAGTTTATTTTTGTATTACTATACGACCTCATATAGATGTAATATTAATGAACTGTAAACGAAAATATAAACAAAAAAATGTTTGAATAGATAATTTTAATCGATTCAAATTTTTGGTCGTGTAATATTTGGGGTTTTCGCATCTTAGGCCATTTTACAACTTTTTATAATGACATAAAATTGACAGAACTTAGAATTTTTATCGCGAACTGCAACAAACTTTTTTTAATACAAATTTTTTTAAACTTTCGTGTAACGTTTTGCCTTTCAGGTGTTTTAGAAAATTTTACAATGATTAAGAATTACTTTAAATGTAATTTCTTTTTGAACATTTACAATTTATCATAAAGACGGAACTTAGAATTTTTTGATTAAAAAAAAAACAGGAATTGTAGATTGTACGATAAGCGGGATACAGCGTCGATTATGTAATCGATGTATCCTGCTCGTTGCACACGATGCTTTCCTCAATCACCTCGCCGGTACGATCGACAACGTTCGTTTAGAAGAATCTGTTGCGATGGGCAGTTTCAAGGAGAAGGGGGCAGATTGGGGATGCGCATGGCATTACTTAGTTCTCTACAGGACTAAATGCCACATTACTTCGCTGTCACGTCACCAATCGAGTAAAGGCCAACTTAGATTCTTCTGAACGAACGTGTAAGTCGCAAGTTCCCGCGCGGGTTTTTTTTTTTGGGGGGGGGGGGGGATTGTCCCTTCAATATTCGCGCGGGAAATTCGATTTTGGGACCCTGGCGTGAAACAGTAAAAGTGACCGATTCCACGGTCAATAATGAGTCGTTGTGATAAAATTCACTTTTCCATACTAGTTACGGGAAAGTTTGGAAATATTAGACTTTTAACCTCAATTTTTAGTTTACCGTGCTCTAGGTAATAGAATTGCTACCATTTCCACGTACTCTTTGATGTTGGTCTATCTATGTCGATTAGTATCAAACTCAGTATCCAGCTTATCGAACTTCTACAAGCACATTCACATCAATAAACTTAACCTGAAAATCAAAGTGCAAGAGTGCGAAGCTGCGAGCGCGTTTTGTTTACCACCAAATCAAAACAAATTAAGATGTCTGAAACAAATTTGGCTACCGATGCCGTGACAAGGAGATAATACATATTTTCGTGGTTGCATCAATTATTAATGGAACCGATCACTTTTACTGTTTCGCGCTAGGCCCCGAAATAACATTCCCCTTTGCGGTATGTAAAGAAAATAATATGTTGACCAAGTGGGAGACTAGACGATTATCAACACGCGTGATTACTGCGCTCGTTTCGCTCGCGCGGTAACTTCATATTCGTTGAGAATCTCCTAGATCCCTCATTCGGTTAAGAATGTAAAATTTCGCAATATTTGTATTCATAGTTTTTTGTCATTTTAAAATACATGAACCATATTTTTAAACGTGCACTACCGTCGGAAATTGTCGGTTCGATCAGCAAAAGTACTATTAAAAATCACATCTGACTTTGAAACGTGATTACTCTTTCAAAAATGAAGCGAGAACCTTTTTTAAAAAATGGTTAGAAAGCCTATTAAATTATGCGTGAATTGAGTCTGAATAGAGATATTCTGGATCTGTTGAGGAGAATATATCACGTAAGAAGATAAAAACAAGAGAAGAATTTCTCGAATTTTGTACCTCGAATTCAATTTGTGACAAATAAAAGCAAATAAAACTTGAAAAATCTTCACGGGTTATCGAGATACGACGAAAAATATGTAAGCGTGTCTGCGCGGAATTGCAGACGCTTTAGCAGCGAGTTGGGCCGTCTGGTGTGATCGCAGACACGCTTGGACATGTATTGCCATATATTGGGAACCCGTGAATATTTCTAAGGTTTTATTGGCCTGAATTAAAGATCAGATTTCACAGATTACGTTCTGACAATTTCCGTTATTTTCCAAGCGTATTGTAGATCACAGGACGAGTTGAAGTTAGGATACAGAATATGAGCAATTGTCGGTGATCGCCGCTCTCGCGGTCGACAGCAGTAATCGCTGACTGAAACCTGACATTTGAGGCACGGACATTTTTAGTCGTATCTCAAGAACGCGTAAAGATTTTTCAGGTCTTATTGGCTTGAATTAAAGATTAGATTTCAGAAACTGTGAGGTATGAATTTGAGATTTTTAATACATCTTTCCTAGGTCATGCCACAAGCTGAAGTCGAGGTACAAAATTCGAGAAATTCTTTTATTTTTTTAAGCTTTTCAAGTGTTATATTATCTTTAAGAGGTCAATAATATATGACACAATTGATGCGTAATTCAATAAGCTTTATAACGGGTTTTTAAAAAAGTGTCTCGCTCGATTTTTGGACGAGTAATCACGTTTCAAAGTCAGCAGTGGTTTTTAACAGTACTTTCGCTGATCCGACTGACAATTTTCTTCAGTACTGAGCGAATTGCCGATTATCTGTATTGTTGACCAGTATTGTTCCAGTACTGCGCCGGTGGTGAACTCCAGCCAACTACAGAATTTTCTACCTGGGTATCTGTATGGTTCGAAAAAGAAATACACCTGGTTGAGAGAGAAATATTTCTTTATTAACTCAGACAGAAATTCTCAACCATATTCATATGGCTGAAAATCCCCAAGTATTTCCTTAAGTGTGTGACTTATTTTTCAAATTTACTAATGTTTTGCTCTCACTCACACAGAAAAAACTGGGGGTACGAAATGTTGCAATTAATCATTCAAGCAGGGTAATAGTCAGCTGATTACTCCAAGCTAAGGTAAAATTTCCATGGTTACAGGCATGTTACGTGCTGCCTCTAGTATAGTCCACCGGAGATATCTGCGACTCACTACGGAAACTTTACCTCAGTTCGGAGTACCCACCTCGAGCTTATCCTTCTTGACCGATTACCTGCAACATTTCGTACTCTCAGCTTTTCTGTGGCAATGAACACTTAGCCAGGAGAGATGCCATTATTTTCTAGACATGTAATAGTACTTGAAAATAATTAGTATATTGCATAGCAAGGAGGAGAGCACCGTTTATTCATGGTGAGGGCAATGTTTTCGGAACGATTGTCAATTAATCGTTTTATTAATCGTAAATCAATCTCGAGTTCGAGTCTATTAGTTTTACAGGAGTTAAATCTAGTTTCGGTTCCGTCGCAACCGCTGTGTATCGAACAGTAGGCGTCGTATTCGGGGTCGTATCAACGCAAAATAATCTATTACATAAGTTTTTGTGTATGATTCGCCTTAAAATATTGAAGAAGCCTGTTTTATACAATCCCTACAATGTTATCAGTTACAGGAGTACGTATCCTAAATAAGTAAGTACGTCCGCACTAGTTTTAATTCAAGTCCGGGTTCGACGGCTTGATTTTATTGTTTTAAGGAGGTTTCCATGTCGTTCAAATTTTGTTGCAATTCTTTGCAATTTTCATAGTGTAATGCTTCTCGAATTAAAGGCAATCGCGGACTTAGTGAACTAATATCTTCGGCACGTGATTTTCGTAATGTTAAAATAAATTTTGGTGTATGAATTATACAATTTTCATTACTAAAGAGTAGACTCGGAGAATTAAGTTTCAGTGTTTTGCGCTTTCAAACCATACAATACATTAAATTTTGAAGGTGTTTTAACGGGATAAATACTAATTCAAGAATTCTGAAAAATGAAAATTTGTCATGTCTGATCAGACATTTATTTCTTTTGAAGTTTTAGTATAGTTGCTTTCGCAGAAATAGATCTCGCTGATTAAATGAGTTGGTTGCATTCCCTTACAAATTCGGAGTTTCTCTATATTTTTACAATTTTTCATGGTATTAAAATCTATTAGTACATATAAGCTTTCTTCAAGATAGGGAATTCGGGCAATAAATCCATTTCCTTGTCACCTATTGATTATTCCAGTGGTGATTTTTGATATATCAATTATGTGTTGGTAATTTTGAACGAATAGTTCAATAGGTTATTTTTTATTGTTGATTTCTTCCAGTTGTTTAAGCTCTAGAATCAAAATATCGGGCTTCCAAAATTTGGGGGTGCACAATTCCATGCTTCTTATAATTTATTGCGTCGATTATTAGATTTGACCCATTAACGACGCAAAACATTCATTTTCAAGCCTCATTATTATAATTAAGGGGCTGATAGCAAAAGCGGACTAAGAAAAGAGTCGGAGCAAAAGCGGGTTGATTATTTCTCAGCGCAAGAACAAATTAGCCCGAGCGCTACGGGCAAAAATCAGTTAAAGATTTAACTCGTTTTTGCCCGTGGCGCTTGGACTAACCCATTTTCGCACGCACTCATTTTTCGGTACGGCTCAACTGCAACCGAACTCTTGATTCGTTTTTGGCTACGCTGATACATTCTCGTTTCGGTCGCGCCTGGACGATCGAGAATAAATAAACTTGAGGTTTTATCTCCATAATAGCTCAAGCGCAATATCAACGATTTTTCAGAAGAGTCAAAAAACCTTCTCAAAATTCGAATTTTATTTCAGGTAAGTTAGAAACTGTATTTTAAAAGAGTATGTGATGACATAGAGATTTTAAAGTATAAAACACATTAAACCGGTGAGCGCTGTACTTATAAATTGTGAAGTTTCTGTTATTAAGTTTTTCTCTTATACAACTTAGACACTTCATAATAAGTAAAATATTTCAGTATTTAAAGTTTACATTATTTATACGAAACTAGCGATTAATGTCTACAATTTTTAAAGCAGTTGTCAGTTATAAATTACGATTTGCAGGTTTATACAGGGGCTGGCCGCTGGACCAGGAAATGACCAGGAATTTTCGGAGACCGGGAAAAATCGGGAGATAACAGTGAATTTATTTATTGCCCAGAAATTTTACAAATCTTCAGAAGAAAAATCTGTCCAAGTTCGATTTCAACAGTTTTTAAAATAATTAGTTGAATTGATACCTTTTGCAATTATGATATCATTCAGTTGACAATGCGTAATTCGAAAATATTTTACTTTAAAATTTTTCCATTTTAGAATTTCATTTTTAAGCCTGCATTTTTGATTTAAAGAACTTTAAAATGCAGTCTTGAAGACTTAAACAACTAAAAATTAAAAGCATTTGAAGTTGGAAAATTTGTATGAAAATTTTTTTTATTCTATCAACTGTTTCAATTCGAAGGTCTTAGTAATTAAAAAATGTAAACGTCCGCTTGAAACTTTATAAACTAATTTTCCACTTCATAATATATTATGAAGTTATTTTGAAGTTGAAAATTAGTTTATAAAGTTTCAATCCGACGTTAACATTTTTTAATGACTAAGACTTTGGAATTGAAACAGTATAATTTTTAATGTTAAAATATGAAAATTCTCAAATTTGGAACTTCAAAAAAACTTCATAATATATTATAAAGTTATTTTTAAGTTGAAGATTAGTTTATAAAGTTTCAATCGGACGTTTACATTTTGTAATGACTAAGACTTTAGAATTGAAACAGTTTAATTTTTAATGTTAAAATCTGGAAATTCTCAAATTTTGAACTGAACTGTACTTAGGGTATAGATCCATTTTAAAAATAATTGATTTATTTATATTTACAGTTGATAAAATGAGAATTTTTTTCATCCAAAATTTCCAACTTCAAACGCTTTTAATTTTTAGTTGTTTAAGTCTACAAGATTGCATTTTAAAATTCTTTAAATTAAAAATGTAGGCTTAAAAATGAAATTCTAAAATGGAAAATTTTTAGAGTACAAAATTTTCGAATTACGCATTGTAAACTGAATGATATCATAATCGCAAAAGATAACAATTCAACTAATTATTTTAAAAACTATTGAAATCGAACTTGGAGAGATTTTTCTTCTAAAGATTTTTACGATTCCCGGGCAATAAATAAATTCACTGTCATCTCCCGATTTTTCCCGGTCTCCGAAAATTCCCGCTCATTTCCCGGTCCAGCGGCCACCCCCTGTATAAACCTGCAAATCGTAATTTATAACTGACAACTGCTTTAAAAATTGTAGACATTAATCGCTACTTTCGTATAAATAATGTAAACTTTAAATACTGAAATATTTTACTTATTTTGAAGTGTTTAAGTTATATAAGAACAAAATTTAATAACAGAAACTTTACAATTTCTGAGTACAGCACTCACCGGCTTAATGTGTTTTATACTCTAAAATCTCTATCTCTTCACATACTCTTTTAAAATACAGTTTCCAACTTCCCTGAAATAAAATGTTTCGAATAAATTCTTCCATTTTTAAGTTCACTTTCAGAGAAACCACGTTTTAAAGCTCTTATCCAAGCACTTCGTCTTTCATTAACAATGATTTTCAATTCATTCGATATATTTTTGCCGCTCAAATTCGGAAATCGAAAAAAGGATGATCCTGCTTCACCGGAAAGACTCTTGCAAACTACCACGACGCAATTTTGCGGCATTTTCAATTAAAAGTGCCTTTCTCAAAAATCGAAAAGTCTTATGACTTATAAGTCGCCGGCAATAATTGAGGTTATAACCTCAGGATACGGCACATTATGATTTTCCGTGATGAATTTGCAAAATGCACACTTTCCAAATTGGAACAAATAATTGAAGAAATTGCTTTTCTATCCGAAAAGCAAAGATATATCACGATGTTTCAGTTACTTCCGTCAGAAAAATAATAATTTTAGTCAAACTACTATCTAAACTATGCTTCGCAGTCCACCAAGTGGTAAAGCCTTATAGATTTTGACGGTACAGACTGAGAGTGACGCAATGTTAGAATACTCTATATGTTTTGCCACTTTTCTGGCCGGTATTTTTTTACAAATTGTTTATATTTCATTACCAATCAGCAAAAAATATGTCACTTAGAAATTCACGCGACTAAATGTAATCAAACGTGACTCACAAAAAGTTAAAATTAGATTTTGCATGAGTCATATTATAATTACAAGAGTCTAATTTCTGACGATTCACCTTTTTTGTTTACTTGAAGAGAAAAGTGAGATATGTAACAAAAACTAGAGTGGAAATAAATTTTAGATGTGCGCGTGGCAAACTTTTTTCGGGAATAATCACGTAACCTATAAATTTATATTGTACCATTTTCACGTACCTGTAGACATCCTGTTAGCCAGTACTTTTTTTTGTCCTTTACTTCTCAAGTTAGAAAACAGTAGTCTATAAATGTAACTTTATTGGTCACTATCGGAACTATAGGCAAAATAGTAAAACGAAGATCAGATTACACGACCAAATTCACAAAACGAAACGTATGCACACTAAATGGCGGCATGGCGAACATCTTATTCTTGCTTTCTGTTCCAGTCATTGTCGCCAACCTTTCTGGCCACAGTTTTTAAATTTCCTTGCATTATAAAAGTTAAAAACTGTTGGTAGCACTGCATGATGAATTATGTGAAATATTTTGAATTTGAAATGAAACTCTTAAATGTGAAGAGCGGCCAATTTTCAAATACATTAATTATTACTTATGCTAGTATAAAAAAGTACATTCAACATTATATTAATTACTATTAATTTTTCAATTAAAGACTAAATCAAATATTTATATATCTTAACGTATAAGTTGCTACTACTAAAAAAATTAGACCATAAAATGATCAAATCATTTAGATTCGATAAATGATTGTTTTAAAAAATTACAAGCTATAAAATCGTACATGCATATTTTTATAGTATAGTATTTTGATGCTACTTATAAAAAATTAAAAAGGAAGTGAGTTTGATTATGGAGCAACTAATTTTTTTAATTTACATAAGATCTTTCAAATTTGCAAAGAATGTTTCTATCTTATAAGTATTTTGACATATTTGCATAAATTGTACAGATGAATTTCTATCCCTGATATTAAAAAATATATGTTTTTCGAATCCGTGTTTCAGTTTCAATTTTGAAAGAAATTTACATATCCTTATGTAGGAAGGGTATAACGAAGACGCGTTTACTTTTGTTATATCTTAACGCTATTGACATTTTCACAACTTTCGATTCAATTGACGTTATATAATAAGTTTTCAGACCTCTTGAGGGTTTTCTGTCCACTTCCCACATATCTAGCAAACTCGATTCGAACGGTTAATCAAAAATAGAATTTTTCTTTTTCAAGAGAAAACCGTTAATATGAACCCTCTCATCAGTTTCGTAAATTTTTGTTACTTTTAGAAATTGCTTGTTATTCAGAAGAAATGTATTGTCAGGTTCATGGTTACAAACCGAGTATTGCTTATATTTAATTTTTGAAATATTATTTTCTTTCCTTCTCAAAATTTGAATTTTAGCAGATATATTTCCCTTTTGAGTAAAAACAGAATTTTCTTCATGTATTCTTCTGCAAACCTGCGCTAAGGGTTTGTTTGGTGTTCTCAATTTTTTCTTGAGCTTTCCTAAAAAACTTTCAAAAACAAAAGCCGAAATTCTGATGAGGCTACATCCCATAGTTCGAACATCATCGGCTAAATGTATTAGGTTATGAAAATTCAATACTTGCGATTTTTTCCGTAAAAATCTCTTAATCCTACAAAAAAATCTATGAGATATCTTTTAGCATACTGATTTACAATTAAACACATATTATCAGAGCATAAAATTCTGCAAGCTCCATGCAAAAGAAGAAAGTGTTCGTACAACCGCTTCGTCAGTACATTTCTCAGGACAACTGGTCCGCAGTAGAGTAAAATGAGATAAAATTGAGTAGCTTTCCACTTTTGAAACTTTTTAGTCGATCCTGGTTTTCTCTGGAATTCACATGGCACTTGGGAGTTCAGAAGCTCCATTCGGTCAGACAAAAGATCTCTCATTATCGATCCTAATCTTACGTTAAAGTCACCAGAAAGCCACCACTTAATCAGCTTTTTCATGATTCCAAGGCAGCATAAGTGCATGAAGTCCAAAATGAAGATAAATATATCTATATTGGGTCTTATGGAAAGACAGTCCTGCCTATGTTTTTTTATACCCTTTACTGTGCACCTTTCACAGGCATGCTTTCCAGTATGTCCCACTGTATTTTTGCAAAATGCCCTCGATGGAGTGTCACAAATAAAACATTTTATTTGCACAGTAAAATGTTTTCCAGCAATATCAATTCCATTTTCAAGTAATTCATTTATTTCATGTACAAATTTTGTAAAATAAACATCAGTGCTTGCTGGCTTTCCTTTTTCACAAAATATTGATATGGGAAATGGTTTGTCAGGATTAAAATGGACTTGACAAAGGTGAGGCCAAAAGTTTTCATCTTCTGAGTTTATTAGGGTCAGACCATCCACGCTGAATTTGGAATTAATTAAGTTGCCTGTCTGTTAATCCGCATCGATACATCCCAGCGGACACTGTTATATAACTGTGATGTAACCATTCTAGAACACAAAACAACATGTTCTGTAACAGGATTAGAACATACTTAGTCCAGGGTCTAAGTAATGTCGTCCCCAAATGGACGTAGAAGTTTCGTAACGCTGTTACAGAACCAAGTTCTGTCAGATATCTATAACAATGATGGAACAGCGTTATATGTAGCAAAAAAAAATTTTAGAACAATTTAAGAACAGGGTTACAGAGCAAACATGTTCTATATTAGTGCCATAACACATATGTAACAGTGTTACGATGTAAGTTTGTTCTGTAATCGACCCGTGAGAATTCCTTGACGGTGTTACGACGTTTTTGCATTTATTGTAACAATTCCGTAACAGTGTTACAACGATATGTGATAAAAAAAAAGGTTTTTTGTATTATTGCTGCACTTAGTTTGTATTTTAAATAATCAAATTTCACGCACGGTCCCCTACACATATAATCGCACGCTCAAACCCGTTGAAAAATCGCACTCACTGGGGATTCGAACCCTACCCCAAACTAACTAACCCGTATGTACCTACCCGATGCCTTAGCCAATTGCGCTATGGAACCGCTTGAACGTTCGTGGCGAAATCTCGGCTATGCTTTTTTGCTGAACAGAAAAGATAAAATAATTATTCGTGGTACTATTATTCTTGAAATTTTTTGGAAGTTTTATTTATATATCTGATTTAGTTTCATATTGATTGAAAACTTAATCCTCGTCAAAGTTCTCATTTATCACAGCCACACATTGTGTTTTTGAGAATAAACTTCTCAAAATTTCTGCCGGTCTGATGATTCTCGACAAATATCGACCATAAGCTAAATAGTTCACTACCATCGGAAATTGTCAGTATGATCAGCGAAAGTACTTTTGAAAATCACTGCTGACTTTGAAACGTGATTACTCGTTCCCAAAATGTGAGAGAAATTTTTTTCAAAGCTCGTTAAAAAGCTTATTAAATTACGCATCGAATAAGCCCTAACAAAGATATTTTTGACATTTTGAAGACAATATACCACTTGAGAATTTATGCAAAGAATTGCAAAATACAAGAATTTCTCGAATTTTATACCTCTGATTCAACTTGTGACACGACATAGGTCTTAAGGTCTTATCTTTAATTAAAGCCAATAAAACTTGAAAAATTTCCACGGATTCCTGAGATATGTCTTAAAATTTCCAGGTCTCAAACTTCAATTTCCAGTCGACGATTACTGCTCTCGGCCGCGAAAGCAGTGATCGCCGAGAATTTCTCAGATTTTGTTTCCTAACTTCAATTCGTGTTGTGACTTACTACACTGATGGAAAAAACTGAAACTGACAGGAGTCTGTGGGTTACTATTGTGGGTTACAATTCTGTGATAAAAAACTGATAGTACTTGAGTTTTATCACACAAAGAAATTCATAAAATATTTTGAAAAGTTGTTTGAATCTCATCCAATATGACGGCTAACGGTTGCAAATTGAGGGAAAATTTTGTTTTGATTGTATGCTTTCAAATGCCTGACTCAACATTTGATTCCCTTTAGAGGAATTTTTCGCATTTTTACCCGGGTATACCCTTAACAAAAAAAGTTATAAAATAAAATATTTTCTTCTCGTTTGGCTCGACGGTCGGCACAACTCTGGTCTAAGATCGTTACAGAACAGTGTGACCTTATGATCTCTGTGTCTCTCTTATTTTTCTTTCATCTTTGCTGTGATGTTTCACTTGTTTGGTGCTAAAAATTCGACAATGAACCTCGTCCTCTTCTTAATTTCGAGGAGTGAACGATAGGGACAATTGTCGAGAACATGTAGATCCAGTATATTCGACACTTTTTATACTCGAAATTTGACTAGAATCTAGTACATAATTCCGCAATCCACTGTGCTTTTGTGCATTTCTGTTTTATAAACTACTCCCATGAGTAGCTTTCTCCTAAAATAGGAATACGCTTACATTTTATTTATTTTATGATTTATACTATGCTGTATGATTAAATTTTTGTTCTGTTATTTAACAGGTGTTTGCAGCAGAAAATCCAGATGTTAATGTACTCAATTATTCACCGGGGCCTGTAAAGACAGATATGCTAAATGTTGTGTGTCAGAACGTTGGAAATACGGAAGTAAAAGAAAAATTTAATGAAATGAAGGATAAAGACACAGCTTTGTCGCCAGAAAAGACAGTGGCACGTCTTTTACAAATATTAGTAGAACAAAATTACGTTTCAGGAGATCATGTAGATTACTATGATGCGTTGTGAGGTGACCTTTTATATATTGTTGGTCTAAAAATTCAAGCGAAATTGACTACATGTAACATTCCAGAGTGAATTATATATATACTTAAAAGTTTGTCATAAGGAAAACCGCAGGATTTCGCTGGGAGAAGGTGCTAATCTGAAAAATTGCACCCGCTCCCAAGCGAAACCGCGGTAAAATTTCAGCTGTAACCACGTCTCACGACCGTGAGATAGATGGTTACAGTCTAATATTTTACTGTTACTATATATATATTATATTTTAATAGTATTTTACTCTCAATAATATAAATAATTAAAACACTAACAATTTCGTTTTTACTGTAAGAGTTATTGATTGCATAGAGTCTAGTCAAAATCAGATATCTGTTCGGGTTGCTGAACACAATTTATATAGAAACACGATGACAAACCGGCGAAACGCTCACATTAAGTGGGCGAATCAACTCAAGGACGACTTGCTAGACTGCTACGATGCCAACATCATCCCTGTTCACGGAGGCTATATGTCGCGTATGCACCCTGTGGTGCCAGAAACACCCTGAGCCTCAGCACGTTTCGCATCAGTCTGTACAAAATCAAGTTGTCTACCTCTCGAAAAATGGGATATGTACGCAGTGCGCTTCCCCGACCGCTGTATGATCAAGCCTTAGACGAAGAGGTGGAAGCGACATTAAGACCAACCGCGGAAAGCAGACACCTCCTGAGAAATGATTGTGATTTCAGGACAAGGAGGAACATTAACATCTAGGTTTCTCCTAGGCCCCCAGATCTGGCTGAAATGAATGCCTCCCTCCGTGAGGATATCTCTGAGGAGTTTGGCATTTGGATCATCAATTGTTCAGTTTATTGTGCGGCGAGAGCTTTGGCTGATTCAAATCACATGCTAAAACCGACGATGGATCAAAAGGCCAAACGACGCTTGCAAAACTACGAATCTTGCCGAAGTTTCGTGAACATTGCAGTTCACTTCATCAGGGCTGACCTGAAACTGAAGTTTCAGGTTATGTTGTTCTTATATATACTCTCTACGATGCCTGTGATTGGCCAGAGCGTCCCACTATGAGGACTGGTCGAACTTGATTGGTCAATCAAGCATTTTTTCAAAATCCCGAGAGGACGGGAAGCCAAATCGGATCGGTATTATATCCATTGTCTCTATTGATGTTATTAGGGTGTTTTAGGACTTTGATTGCTTCTGTAAGTTTTCTTGAAAAAATATGGTATGTTTTTGCGATGACGGTTGTTTTGTCAAATAATATGCTATGTTCTTTTTCGATATGATGCTCAGCTAGCGCTGATTGCGTCAAACGTTTTAGCCTGACTTTACTCTCATGTTCCTTTACACGTTGGCTCACCGCCCTCTCGGTTTCTCCAATATAGACTTTGCCACAAGAACAAGGGATTGTATATACTCCCGGATCACTGAGAGGTACCTTTTTATCTTTAGGATTGTTTAGAAGTTGTCCTATTTTCGCAGGTGGTTTAAATATGGTTTGGATGTTATGTTTATTCAGAATTCTTCCTATTTGTTCTGTGATACCTTGGATGTAGGGTAGAATGGTGATCCTTTTTCTCTCTCTTTCTTTAGTAGGTTGTGTTAGCTTGTTTTTTGAGTGTATTTTCTTATTGCTATATCAATTTGTTTGTTTGTGTAATCATTTTGTATTAGGATTTGTTTAACGTTTTGTAATTCCTTTTGTAAGTTATCTTTATCTGTTATGGAGACAGATCTGTATACAAGGGAGTTGACGATCGATTTCTTTTGAGATGGGTGGTGGTGGGAGGAGGCATGTAGGTTAGGGTGGGCCGGAAAAAAATAATTTGAATATTGATTATGGTTAGCAAAAATCCCTTTCTACATATCAAAAAGAGTTTTCATGATTTTTTCAGATTTTTAAAACGATATCTTCAGTTAGCAGAAACTTTCTGAAGTTTGAAACTCTGAAAACATTGGTTTTTTCGATATATCTCAATGTTCGGTCACCATTTCTTTATCGAGTCAGTAAAAGAAAATTCTGGTGATGAATGTACGTACGTAGAATATAATTTTAATTTGAAAATCGAGGTTCTGAAGATAATCAAAATAGGTACAAAATCATAAAAAAAATTTTTTCAATATCCTTTTTAGGTGTCTTTGAGGGCCTGGAAATACGTGTAAGTTTAGAAGGAGAAGTCAAAATAACTACAATTGCGATTTTTGCGTATCATTAAGTAAAATAATGTTTGCCCAGTCGGGTATTTGTGCTCATAGTTGCTGCTGCTCGATATTACTTTCTAAGCCAAAAAATCGGAATAACTACACCAAATGTTTACTATCGTACTATTTTTATACTTTCAATGTTCGTGACGATAATGATTTTGTAAACAGTGTAATTATCTATTTTAGTTCAAAGATAAAAAGTTGAAATTCACAACACATTTCAGCACACCCTAATGTAGGTAACTGTATGGGTGGGTTTTCAGTAAACTTCATGTCCTAATGTGTTATCAGATCTTTTGTTAACTAGTACATCTAGTTCACCATGGACATTTAACAAAATGGAAAATTGGCCTTTCTTGGACGTACTAGTTTACAAAAGATATGATAATACATTAGGACATGAAGTTTACAGAAAATTCACCTATACAAACAGATACCTAAATGCCTCCTCCCACCACCACCCATCTCAAAGGCAATTGGTCATCAACACCCTTGTATATAGAGCTGTCTCCATAACAGATAAAGATAACTTACAAAAGGAATTACAAAACGTTAAACAAATATTAATACAGAATGATTACAAAAATAAACAAATTGATGACGCAATAAGAAAATACACTAAAAAAAACAAGTCAACACATCCTACTAAAGAAATAGAGAGAAAAACGATCACCATCCTACCCTACATCCAAGGTATCACAGAAAAAATAGGAAGAATTCTCAACAGGCACAACATCCAAACCATATTTAAACCACCTGCAAAAATAGAACAAATTCTAAACACCCTCAAGATAAAAAGGCACCTCACAGTGATCCGGGAGTATCTAAAATCCCTTGCTCTTATGGTAAAGTCCATATTGGAGAAATCGGGAGAGTGGGGAGGCAGCCTGTAAAGGAATATGAGAGTAAAGTCAGGCTAAAACAGTTCACGCAATCAGCACTAGCTGAGCATCATATCGAAGCAGGATGTAGCATTTTATTTGAAAAAACAATCGTCATCACAAAAACCTACAATATTTTACCAATAAAACGTAGACAAGCAATCGAAATCTTAAAACACCCTAATAATATCAATAGACACAATGGGTATAATAACCCGAAACTTCAGTTTCAGGTCAGTCCTGAAGAAATGAACTGCAATATTCACGAAACGTGGGCAAGATTCGTAGTTTTGCACACGATTGAAACCCGAAAAACCTCCTTTTAATTTATTATAATTCATCATCGTGAAAGCATTAAATCTATGGATAACATCTGGCAGGGCGTTCACGGAAATGGTTCGAAAGTTCGCCCAAGTTCTGCGGATCTACCATCACGCACTGAACTAGTCAAAGCTGCTGAGAATCAAGCTGCACATTGTAGACAAAGTACGGATGTTATCTGATGCAATTAGGAGAATACAGAAGAGGGGGGGATGGGTCAGGGAGAATCAACAGTTTCCCGCTGACCCATCGCGTCTCTTCAGCGATCTCCCTGTTTCTGTCAAAAATCCAGTCAAGCCCGATGAGGTAGTGAATATTTGGAGAGAGGTATACCAAGACAGAATAGAATTTTGGTTTTGAATTCGACAATAAATAATATAAATTTTATACTTCTCTTTTCCAAAATTCATCCATCACTTGGCGCAGCTTAGGCCGGAGCCCCCAAGGCTCGATTTAATAATTTTAAAATTGAAATAAAACATTTTGAGTGCCAGCAGGTTATATGCCCAACCAGCAAGTAAAATATAATTAGCAACTATACCATTTATAAAGTTTGTACTTACAGACTCTAAAACGTGAAATTCTCCATCGAATAAATAAAAAATGGTTACAATATCCGTTGTGGTTCAACAATTATTATAATCCGTAATAATTCTTATAACGTTGGGAATCGACCTCCGACGAAATTCGCAATATATAATATCTCGATGAGTTCTCGACGGAAAGTGACGCGCTTTCGCTCTACACGCGGTCGAGTATTTTAGGTTGGCATACGTGGCTCTCGTTTGAGTCCCAAGACCCTATGACCGCCAACTGAACCGCGGGTCAGTCAAGAATCTGACGTATAGATGACAAACTTGAATTCGAAAATAGACTACACGATGCAAAGTGGACTTCAAGATGACGAATCTCATATTGACGTCTACGGATAGGTTGATTGTTAATACTTTAAATCAAATTAATGGACTGCAATGATTTCCTGTCACACTCTACCCCTTCAAACCGTGACGTCAAGGTGAGAATATAACAATTGTAGTTCTGAAACAAAATATATGTCGAGGTGTATGTCGAGGTGAAGTACTGTATATCGTCCAAACCTCACTGAAACATAATGTATAAGGATTAAAATGGCATAACGCGTTAGTCAGTTTTAACGGTATGAAATTGATACGAAAGTTTTCAATGATATATTTCTTTAATTTTGGCTTCGACGATTATTTTGACGAACGAGTTTGAAAGATTCGAATTATTAGTCGAACTGCGTCTTAAATTGGTACTTAACATTGTTACTTAAGAAAGGAGAAACGAATTTTCGTTGGGCTTAATACTAGAAAGTAAACAAAATTCGTCAATTGCGAAGAAAAGATTAAAAGTAATTACTTTAACAACATAATCATTGCGAAAACGAACTAGGAATGTAATTATTATGAGAACTAAACTAGCCTATTGTCGAACTTGTTGAATTGTCGAAAAAGACGAAGATCAAAACGGCGCTTACTTCGCTGGCCCTTTCTTTAATTTTGTTGGGACATCCAGTTTTGTTGGTTCATCCAATTCTGACCTAATCTTCATAATCTCTTCGAGTCTTTTGTAGAATAAGGGTGCACTGAGGGCCTCGACTGCCAATATTATTTTTGCCTCGGGAGCTGGATCGCGCTCTGGGCCTCCGGGTTGACTGGAAATGTGTTGGCATTGAGAGTGTTCTCTCTTATGAGGAATCTCCAGAATTGGTTGGAGTAATCCTCAGTCTCGTCGAACCGGGCTGTCACTTTTCTTTTGAGCTTCTCTTTGGCCTAACCGATCAAGTTACGATGATCGATAGGGGCCATCCAGGTAGGCCAACTTACGTAGTTCAGCCGAAGCCAGTCGACGATGCCTCGATATCGGATGTTACAGTCGGGGCACTCCGGGCAATATAGTCTCAAGTCCCGAGAGCAACCTGGGCATCTCCCCAAGGCTTGCTCATATTTGATGCATTGCTCGACTTGTATTCCCTTCCTGTGCCGGTCTTTTGCTTGAGTGGCCAATAACTGGTATGCGATTTCAACGCAATTTTTTGGCGTGCAACTGTGCGGGCGTGACCCTTGTTGCTTTCGTCAATTTTAATTCCATTGAAGATAAGTTTCTGACCTCCTGCAGCAATTTTTCGACGTCTTCGTTTGTTTTTAAATCCCTGGACGTCGAGGTCTCCCTGTCAAAGTCGGTCTTATTCGTCGAAAAACTGGAAATCGAGTCGTAGCCAGTGTCCAGGACCTTTTTTGCATACCGGAGGATCTTATGCTGTGACGGGGCTGACAAATCGGCGAGCTCGTCATACCTCAACGAAGCGGTGGTGCTTTCGTGTTCGCTGTCGGAGTTGTAAAGTTGATCTCCACGGACTTGGCGAGCTATATTTCGGCTTCCATCTCCAATTTGAGGCTCAACATCTTTTGTTCTAGCTCGGCCTCCTGTCTCTTTAGTTCCAAGGTCCTTTCGGTAACCGGGTCCGGGATTGAGAGATCAGAGCTGTGTGAGGATGGATTCGACCGTGAACAGTCCACATATTCTATTAACAAAAGCCGGCCCCACGAATTTATGTGCCAATCTCGAGGAATATGCTTTGGCCTTGTTACTCAACTTTTTATTTGGGTAATAAACTTCGGTCCCTACTTGTATTTCCATTGACTTGCCTCTATACGAATGCACACTGGCTAAACGTTGGTAAGAGTTTTTCTTCATTTGAAGTTCTATTTTATGACGAGATTCGTCAATTCCACTCATTCGCGCTGACCATTCGGCAACTGAGTTTTTAAGAGTGAGTTTGTCAACATTTTTAGGAAACTTGGTCACGTGCTTGACGACGGCTTTTCGCCCGTGATTCAAGAAGAATGGTGATGATTCTACTACCGGAATGTGGGACGATGTTATAAGCAATTGGATTTTAGACAAGTTTTCATCCCACTCTTTATGAATGTCGCTAATGAACGCGGATATCGTAGGTTTGATTGTTCGATTGACACGTTCGACTGGATTGCTTTGGGGATGAGTTAACGGGGTAGTTATGAAGTTATGTGTCGACGCATAATTTGGCCCAAGGTGACTGTAAGGGCCTCGTAGTCAATTGACCTTTTAAAGGTCTTTGATTATATTAAACCTTGACGCATATTTCGCACTCTTCAACGAAGGACTTGACCTCTTGTGTCATACCCGACCAATAATAATTTTGGCGAACCCTATTAAACGTCTTATCACGACCCAGGTGTCCGACTTGCCGAATATTGTCATTTTCGCGAAGGACAGTTGTGACGTCACAAGGATTGATTACTTTTTTTCACGGGTGTTCGTCGTCAATCAGAGCTTTCTCGTAATCAGGACGATATTAAAACGAATCGTCATCCTCAATCTTCCATTTAGAAAATCTGTCAGGTTGATCTTTGACGAGTTTAAACTTGGTTTCGTACCAATCCTGATCACAAATCGCGTTTAGCTGGACTCGTGCTTGGATGGCTTCCTGTTTCGCATGTAGGACATGGTCCGTTTCGTCATAAGACTCTCTTGACTTACTAGGAATTTCGTTCAATAAAAGCATCTCCAGTGGGTTAGGATCATTGATCCCTATTTTGTTGACATCACAGTCAACACCGTCTAAATTTTTAGTTTAGTCGATTCTAAAAATCACATGAACATCGACGATCTTTTCAGATGAAGAAGGATTCCGAATACCCTCAGTTTCTCCTTTAGTTTCAACAATCCGAGGCGAAGTTACCGAGGGCTTTTGGCGTTTCCGCTGTTGTTTTGGACGATTGGTGTTATAGTTTCCTAATTCGCGACAAAGGCAGCAAACTATTTGCGGTTTTGACGTACAGTAACGCAGCGAATGCCCTAATTCTGCACAATTAAAACAGAACAATTTAGACCGGTTGAAAGGAGGTCTTGATCCCCCGATCTAGGCCGTTCGTCGACAGGGGTTTTACGCCGATGTTATTTGCTTTATTCGCTTGAATTGACTTTCATTGAAATTTGTCCAAATTTTGGTCAAGTCTTTGACGTGTCATTGACTTTGAATTTTGTACCTTATGCTCTTTTTTAGGGTTCATGATCTGCTTTGGAATTCTCATCGCTTGACTTCAATTCGTCTCTTAACGAATACTCGTCGAGTTCGTCGACCGAGTCAAACCGCTTTTGAACATAATTTAAGTCTGTTAGACTAGACTTCGGACACGTCGTTTGCGACTCAATTGATCTTCGGTAGAGATAGTCACGCTCGGTAACATAATGTAGAAATTCAGTATAGTTACTGAGAGATAAATTTAAAATCTCAAAAGTCAGTCGCGGATTAAACTTTGTCAGTATTTGTTTCATTTGTTCTCTGAATTCCGGCGTGTACTGCATACCCTCGAATATGAGTCTAGCCCTACATGCGAATTCCGCGTCTTCTTTCTTGACGCTCCACTCGTATCGGAAAGCACGCGAGAAGTCCCTCCATGTACGCCTCGAGTTTTTGTTGAAGAGGTACCATGACCTGTACGGACCCTCAAATGTTTTCGACAAATAAGGAACGAATAATTCCCTATGTATCCCGCTGGTACTCAAATAATCCTTAAGAATCAGTAAAAATTGTTCAGGATCCCTCTCGGTTTTTGGAAAAGAGATTTTCCAAGAGCTGACTATGCGACCTATCTTCTTTGGCCAGTCGCCGTCAAAACGGGAACGAATCCCATCGAGTCCACGAATTGACGATGCACTCCGATTGCAACCCGAATCAAATCGAGCGGGTCTGTCGCTTTCGTTTGAGTCATGCTCACGCCAGGAGAACAAGGAACCCGTTCTCCGCGTATACGATACGTTCGAATTCCCACTGGACAATGTAAAACCGCGGGAATAGTTTGAACTAAGGGAGGCACGACTCAATCTTCGACTATTCCTTTGAATATTTTGGCAGACTTGCTTCACTACCCGTCATTTCGCGATAACGTTGTTCCGAGACGAAAATCTCCCGGTCGACTATAAGCCCGTGGGCATTTGGTTCACCAACTATCACCTTAATTATTCGCGGAACTGTGCTTTGACCACCTAAATCGGAATCATTCACTTCTCTATTTTGTGAAAAATTATTTTTGCGAGAAATTCGAGAATCCACGGTTGGAATTCTCGGCCGAAACGTTGGGTCCTCATTTTTAAAACGCACGTGTCCGAGTTTCCTTTCCACCGAACCCATTTCGTTTCTTTCGGTTGATGGATCGGGTACCGGTCTGAGTCTACAAGTCTCGGTTGCGTCACGACTTCCATTAAAATGAGCAAAAGGTCGTCACCATTGACATTGCGAAGTTGTTCAGTCTGATATTGATTCGTTTGGTCGACTGATGCCGAGACGGTTTTTTCGGTGCGCCTTCGAGATTGAGCTTTATTAGGCTTTCTTCTCGAAAGTCAGAAGAACATTGCAATTCAAAGGACAATCTAAACGTTGAGCCAAAGTCAATTCAAAATAGGGAAATTGTCAAGCCCGAAATAATTGATAATTAATTGATAAGTTATTCGTCGAAGAGTTAGAATATGACCTTAGCTAGTCAACTAAATGAAGATCAACTTCATTTCAATCTAATTAATCAGAAAGATTTCTGATTTGGTTTGGCAATTTACAAAATCAAAATTTAAAATAGGCAGAATAAGATCTGAAGCTACCTTAAATTTCATTCCGTTGATCAGATTCAGAGCTGACCCCTCTTCAATTAATTTTATAGATCAGAACAAGATCTGATCTCTATTCAGTTGGATAAAACAAACTTTTAATATCGATTATGTTGCCGATATTAAGGGCGAGACTTCAGATTGCGATAAAATTGTTAGGTTCCTGACCATTGTAGAATTGACAGACGAAACCGAAATAACCTCAAAATGTCAAATCAGTTTCAATTAATACCATTTAACATTTCAATAACATAATCAGTTTAATCAATTCAAATAATCTCAATTTCGCATAATATTTCTACATTACTGAGTAACAATTTAAATTCATGCATAAATTAGAAGCGCTGAAAATGTTTTTGTTAGTAGCTAAGCAGAGAAAATAAGCGTATAACCTTAGTAGAGTCGAAGCCTGTGTTTACAAACACGCTCCGAGTGTTCAGTCGCCGAGCGAAGCATGACACATGCACGGACACAAAGATTTAGCTTTCTATCGAGATAAACACTACGCAGATTCTGACGCTATTAATCGACAAGAAGAATTTGAATTTCACACTATTTTCAACAAAAGTTCTCAATCGCCCCATCTGGGACGCCAAATGAGACAATAGAATTTTGGTTTTGAATTTGACAATAAATAATATAAATTTTATACTTTTCTTTTCCAAAATTCATCCATCACTTGGCGCAGCTTGGGCCGGAGCCGCCAAGGCTTGATTTAATAATTTTACAATTGAAATGAAACATGTTGAATGCCAGCAGGTTGTATGCCCAACCAGCAAGGAAAATATAATTAGCAAAAATGGAGACAATTAAGCAGGGAGGGTTCGATGGGAAGACCCATAATAACTTCAAATAGAAAACCAAGTCAAATTTCAGAAATATACCATTTATAAAGTTTGTACTTACAGACTCCAATATATCAAAGTATCCATCGAATAAATCCAAAATGGTTACTATATCCGTTGTGGTTCGACCATTATTATAATCCGTCATAATTCTTATAATTGTGGGTTACCGACCTCTGACGAAATTCACAATATATAATCTCGTGAAGAATTCCCGACGGAAATTGACGCGCTTTCGCTCTACTCGCGGTCGAGTATTTTAGGTTGGTATGCGTGGCTCTCGTTTGAGTCCCAAGACCCTATTACCGTCAACGAAACCGTGGGTCAGTCAAGAATCTGACATATCGATCACAAATTTGAATTCGAAAATAGACTACACAATGCAAAGTGGACTTCAAAATGACGATTCTCATCTTGACGTCTACGGATAGGTTAATTGTTTATACTTTAAAACAAATAAATGGACTGCAATGGTTTCCTGTCACAATACAAGGTCCCAAAAACACTGCAATTGAAAGAAAACACTGAAAATATCATCCGCTTCAAGGAGCATTATGACAATCTCATAACATCTGAGGAGGGATGTCCATCAAACACTGCTGACGAGATGAAAGAAGCACTGAGTGGCACGCGGAACGTCTCCGCTACAGAACCAGATGGTATCAAGAACTCCTGATGAAAGAACTTTACTTCTACGCATCAACATCTGACCCGCATTTTCACCTCATATTTAAAGTCGAAAAGACCCATTCCTCAGTGGTTGATGTTAGGACGCACTATAATCCTACCGAAGAAAGGCGACTTATTAAACCCAGGGAATTACAGACCAATAACTTGTTTGAACACCCTGTATATGATCTTTACAGCTATCTTAAACGACAGGATTGTTCAAAGAATTAAGCCTGTGTAGATGTTACGAACGAGAAAGAGAGAGTCATCTGGTTACCCGTCGTCGGCGGAACAAACCGCCAATTTGAGCCAATTGGTTTTATTTTTTTATAGTTTATGACCCAACTTCCGGACTTGGAGCTCTTGCCCTTGTAGTGCTGAAATTTTCTAGGGCCTTTAAATAAATGTAGAATTCCCTTTTTACTAAACAAGTGACAAGTTCTTATTTAGTGAAATCCCGAAGGATTTCACTCCAAAAGATCTGAAGTTCTACAAAATTTAAGGTAAAAAAAGTTTGAAACTATCGCAACATCCCTTCGGTAGCTAAGAAGAGATGGCGAGCAAGTAAAGTAATCGCTAATTTTTTTAAATAAAATTTTACAATGACTATGACAATTTTTGAATTGAGGTCCCACGACATTACGTGAATTTACATCCCCAGAAAAGAAGAGAGACACGAGCGACGACCGAAAGCAAGACAATTGCTAGCCACGATAATGTTTTATTTTCTAATAAAAATTCACCTGTCGAAAATTACAACAACATCTGACCTTATTCTCGGTGCTTGGAGTGCAGTGCGTCCTCGGTGTAGATCCAGTCGAAGAAGTTTTATAGAAAATTTGTATTTTCGGCTCAAAAATTCAACTATTGGTTCTAAAGTTAAAGTACATTTTGAAAATTCATATTTTTTATTTGAATAATAATTATTTTAGTTAAAAATTCATTTCTTTAGTTAAAAATTTCAATCTTTCGTTGAAAATTCGTTTTTTTTTCATTTGGTACAGAATCAATTTTTTAAACTGAAAATTCAACTTTTCGATTTTTGGCTGAAAATTCATCTTTTTTAGTTGAAAATTCATTATTCTAGTTAAAAAATAATTTCTTTAGTTGAAAATTTCACTATTTTGTTGAAAATTCGTTTTTTTTTTTTTGGTTCAGAATTAACTTTTTGAATGAAAATTTAACTATTCAATTTTCGGCTGAAAATTCATCTTTTTTGGTAGAAAAATAATCCTCTTGGTTGAAAATGTATTTTGTTGAGAACTTATATATTATGTTGAAAATTCGTCTCTGTTTGTAGAAAATAAACTTTTGGTTAAAAAGGTAAGTTTTGAAAAATTAATCTCTTTTATATAAGGATTTAAGTATTTTGTTAAAAATTCGCCTTTTTTGGTAGAAAATAAACTTTTAATTTTCCCTCCGTCTGTCGTACCTTTTTCCAAGAAGTGAAATGAGGGGAGGGGAAGCAGGAGAAATGAAGGGAAAGGAGAGGAGGGGAAGTGGTGGAAATTATGGGAAATGAAGGGGTGGGAGTAGGGAAAGGGTAGGGGATGTAGGGGAAGTGATGAGAAATAAGGGGAGGAGTAAGGAAAATTATGATAATAAGGTGAGGGCAAGTAGAAAAAGTGACAGGAAATGAGGGGTTGGAGAAGTAGAGGAAACTAGGGGAGGGGAAGTTAAAGAAATTAGGGAAGGGAGTTACAAGAAATTACGGGAGGGAAAATACTGGACGTGAGGAAAAATGAAGGGAAGACAACGAGGGGAGGTGATGAGAAATGGGGAATAGGGAAAGTGAGAAGAGAGGAGAGGGAGAAGTAAATGAGAAAGAAGTTGAGGAAGGAAGAGGAAGTACAGGTTGAAGTGTACCAAATGAATGTAGGAGAGAAGACGAAGCAGTGGAAGTTATGGGAAATGTGAGGGTGGAAAGTATCAGAAGGGGAGGTGATGTAGGGAAGTGATGAGGAATACGTGGAGGAGTGAGGGAAATTATGATAATAAGGAGAGGGCAAGTAGAGAGAAATGACAGGAAATGAGGGCTTGAATAAGTAGAGGAAACTAGGGGAGGGGAAGTTGAAGAAATTGGGGAAGGGAATTAGAAGAAATTAAGGGAGAGAAAATACTGGACGTGAGGAAAAATAAAGGGAAGGAATCGAGGGGAGGTGATGAGAAATAGGGAATAGGAAAAGTGACGAGAGGAGAGGAGAGGGTGAAGTTAATGAGAAAGAAGTTGAGGAAGGGAGAGGAAGTAAAGGTTGAAGTGTAGCAAAGGAAAATTGGAGAGGAGACGAAGCAGTGGAAGTTACGGCAAATGTGGGGGTGGAAAGTAGGAGAAGGGGAGGAGATGAAGGGGAAGTTATGGGGAATGAGGGGAGGAGTGAGGGAAATTATGATAACAAGGAGAGGGCAAGTAGGGAAAGTGACAGGAAATGAGGGTTTGTAGAAGTAGAGGAAACTAGGGGAGGGGAAGTAGAAGAAATTAGGGGAGGGAATTAGAAGAAATTAAGGGAGGGAAAATAGTGGAAGTGAGAGAAAATGAAGGGAGGCAAACGAGGGGAAGTGATGGAAAATGGGGAATAGAGAAAGTTAGGAGGGGAGAAGGGGAAGTAGATGAGAAAGAAGTTGAGGAAGGGAGCAGAAGCAAAGGTTGAAGTGTGACAAAGGAAAGTAGGAGAGGAGACGAAGCAGCAGAAATTATCGTGAAAGAGGGGGTGGAAAGTAAGAGAAGGGGAGGGGATGTAAGGGAAGTGATGGAAAATAAGATGGGGAGTAAGGGAAATTATGAGAATAAGGAGAGGGCAAGTAGGGAAAGTGACAGGAAACTAGTGAAGGAAAAGTAAAAGAAAATAGGGGAGGGACTTAAAAGAAATGAAGGGAGGAAAAATAGTGAAGTGAGAGGAAATGAAGGGAGCTAAACGAGGGGAAGTGATAGAAAATGGAAAATAGACAAAGTGAGGAGAGGAGAGGGCGAAGTAGATGAGAAAGAAGTTGAGGAAGGGAGAGGAAGCAAAGGTTGAAGTGTGGCAAAGGAAAGCAGGAGAGGAGAGGATGCAGTGGCAATTGTGGGAAATGAGGGGGTGGAAAGTAATAGAAGAGGAGTAGATGTGGAGGAAGTGATGAGAAATAAGGGAAGAAGTAAGGAAAATTATTAGAATAAGGAGAGGGAAAGAAGGGAAAACAAGAAACTAGGGAAGGAGAAGTGAAAGAAATTAGGGGAGGGAATTGATAGAAACTAAGGGAAGGAAAGTATTAGAAGTGAGGAGAAATGAAGAGAGGGAAACAAGAGGAAGTGATGGGAAGTGGTGAGTATGGTAAGTGAGAAGAGGAAAGGGAAAGTAGATAGGAAATAAGTTGAAGGACGGAGAGGAAGCAAAGGTTGAAGTGTGGCAAAGGAAAGTAGGAGAGGAGACAAAGCAGCAGAAATTATCGGAAATGAGGAGGTGGAAAGTAAGAGAAGGGGAGGGGGTGTAGAGGAAGCGATGAGAAATAAGAGAAGGAGTAAGGGAAATCATGAGAATAAGAAGAAGGAAAGTAGGGAAAACAGGAAACTAGGAAAGGAGAAGTAAAAGAAATTAAGTGAGGGAATTGATGGAAATTAAGGGAAAGGAAGTAGTAGAAGTGAGGAGAAAAGAAGACAGGGAAACTAGAGGAAGTGATGGAAAATGGTGAGTATAGGAAGTGAGAAGAGGAGAGGGGGGACTGTATGAGAAATAAGTTGAAGGAGGGAGAGGAAGCAAAAGTAGAAGTGTAGGGAGGGGAAGTGGGAGAGAAGAGGGGAACTAGCAGAAGAGTACACGACGGATAGTAAGGGCGGGAAAATTTGAATGACTCAATTCACGTTTTATGACACTGACTAATTTTTTTTGTCTGAAAGGTTTTTTTTTATCTGAAGTGAGTGGAAGGAAATCCGAAATGCAATGGCAATCAGGCAAACAATAAGCGCAATGTCATGCACACACACCTCGAGGCAATAACAATGGACTTTCGAAGCAAGGACACGGCAAATTACTGTGTCGCCGCAAAAGCAAAAGGAAAATCCGTTCTCTTTTCACCAATCGCGACAAATTAAGCCGATCGCTCATTCGCCACCTCTTACTTGCGACCTATATTGGTATCAGGCATATTTATAGTTGACCTGACTAATAGGCAGTTACGAGAACAACTCGGTCACGAAGTTGCACCTTCTTCCACAATGATTAGAACTTTCCATGCCGATTAGGCTCCACCATACTCTTGGAAACCCATTTCTATGGGGAAACCACCCTACAGTGGATAATGCAGCCCACAGTGGATAATAGGGTTAATATAGAAAATAAAAATAAACTTTTCAGTATCAAGATTTCTCTTCACAATTAGCCATCGAATACGAATAAAATATTGATTTTTAAACGTCACCCCCATAAGTCTGCTTTATAGGGTCCCTAAAAAACCCCATAAGTGAAAAAATGAGTTTTGCGAGGTTTTGGCGCTAATTATGATTTTTTTTTGCGTTTTTTCTGATGCAAATTGTTTTTAATACATAAAATACTGCTTTAGACTGACAATTAGATGTTTAAATAAATTGTTTAAACAATTTATTATTGTTTTTAGCAATTTTCTCTTAGAAGAGACTCAGATAGTCGCGTTTTTTTCACAAATTTGCAATTTTTTGTCCCATTGTCAATTAGTTTTAATTAATGTTGACAAGCATAATTGTTTAAACAAATTATTATTGTTAATAATATTCTCTTAGAATAATGCTAGAAAATTTCAGTTTTTTTCAGGTTTTTCAAGTTTTTTTTCACTTATCACTTGGTGCGAGGTGAAAACCTCATTGATGTTAACAAAATTATTTGTTTAATTAATTGATTATTATTAATAATAATATTAAATTTGAATAATGATAGAAAGTAGCGGGTTTTTTCTGAAATGTACTACTATTTGTCTACTTTTTACATAGGGTCTATTATTAATTGATTCTATTTGGCGAAAATAATTATTTAAACAAATTTTTATTGTTAATAATATTCTCTTATAAATAATGCTAGAAAATTGCAGTTTTTTCTGGAATTTTCAACTTTTTGTTCACTTTTCACTTGGTGTGAGGTGGGTACTTAATTAGAGCTAACAAAATTATTTGTGTAAACAATTAATTATTATTAATAATAATATTATATTTAAATAATGATAGAAAGTTGCGGTTTATTTCTGAAATTTACAACTATTTGTCTACTTTTTACATATGGTCTATTAATAATTGATTCTATTTGGCAAAAATAATTATTTAAACAAATTATTATTGTTAATAATATTCTCTTAGAATAATGCTAGAAAATTTCAGTTTTTTTCAGGTTTTTTAAGTTTTTGTTCACTTATCACTTGATGCGAGGTTAAAACCTCATTATTGTTAACAAAATTATTTGTGTGAACAATTAATTATTATTAATAATAATATTAAATTTAAATAATGATAGAAAGTTGCGGTTTTTTTCTGAAATTTACAACTATTTGTCTACTTTTTACATTGGTCTATTAATAATTGATTCTTTTGGCAAAAATAATTATTTAAACAAATTATTATAGTGATTAATATTCTCTTATAAATAATGCTAGAAAATTGCAGTTTTTTCTCGAATTTTCAAGTTTTTGTTCACTTATCACTTGGTGCGAGGTGAAAACCTCATTAATGTTAACAAAATTATTTGTTTAATTAATTAATTATTATTAATAATAATATTAAATTTGAATAATGATAGAAAGTAGCGGTTCTTTTCTGAAATTGACAACTATTTGTCTACTTTTTACATAGGGTCTGTTAATAATTGATTTTATATGGCAAAAATCATTATTTAAACAAATTATTATTGTTAATAATATTCTCTTAGAATGATGTTAGAAAATTTCAAGTTTTTTCAAGTTTTTGTTCACTTTTCACTTGGAGTGAGGTCAATAATTAATTAAACTTAACAAAATTATTTGTTTAAACAATTTATTATTATTGTTAATGATATTCAATTTGAATAATGCTACAAAGTTGCGGTTTTTTCTGAAATTTTGAACTATTTGTCTACTGCTCACTTGGTGTAAGTTAATAATCAATTTAATTGAGAAAAAATAATTATTTAAACAAATTATTATTGCTTATAACTATCTTCTTCTTTAGTAATGCTAGATAGTTGCAGTTTCTTCTGTTTATAACTTTTCACACATTTTTTACTTATTGAAGTAATAAATAATGCAAGTTAACAAACATAGTTTTTTAAACAATTTTTTATTTATAACTATCTTCTCTTAGATAATTGCTAGAAAGCTCCGGGTTTTTTTTTTAATTTTTTGCCCACTTTTCACTAAGAGTGTTATAATAATGAATGAAATTTAACAAACATAATTTTTATTTTTTATTTTTTTTCATAACTATCTTCTTCTATATTCATGCTAGATAGTAATAATTAATGAAATTTATCAAACATAATTGTTTAAACAAGTTATTATTGTTTTTAACTATATAACTATATTTTTAACATCTGGCAATCGCCAGATGTCATGAACTGAGGAGGATTTATAAGGGAAACTATCCTTTGAGATCACTTATTTCAACTATTCACACTCTTACTAAATGTTTGGAACAAAACTTTAATTTGTTAATTAAAAACTCGCTAAAACCCTCAAAAACAGTTTTGAATTTGAAAAAATAACTTTTTTCATTAATTAGATGAAAATCTGTTAAAAATAATGATAAAATATTGCATTTAAAATGCTTGATAAATCTTTTAAAGGATCTTGAGAACTGAACATCTGGCAATGGCCAGATGTTATATATTGAAAAAAAGATTCACAAGGAAAACTATCATTTGAGATTGGTGATTTCAACTATTTACACTCTTACTGAGTTTTTTCGATAAGGAAGGAATCCATTTTTAATCTTTTTGTCTTTGCGAGTGTTAATATCCGTTTTGAAAATAACGCATCTCTTTTTTCCCTTTTTCGAGGATTTTCGTCAATTCAATTTTCCGGATCAATTTCGCTAATATTCAGAGACAAGATGACGAGTACGTTAATATTGGATTTTCAGAAATGACTGATGTTGCACGCAAACGTTTCAATTTCCTGTCGCGCCACTGTTTTCCATTCCAGGATCCTCTTTGCTTTATTTCAGGCTGAACGAGTCTCATTTCTCGAGGACGGCACGAGAACGAAATAGCCTATTTAGCTTCAGAAAACGAGTCGCGAAAATTAAAACTGCATTCTTTTCTTCAGTATAGCCACTAAATTTTACGGAAAACGTTTCATGTGATAAAACATCTGGCAATAGCCAGATGTTATGGGTTGAGAAGGATTCATAAGGAAAATTATTCTTTGAGAGACTCTCTGATGCTTGACAAATCTTTTAAATTTTATGCCTGAGAATCGAACATCTGGTAATTGCCAAATTTTATGGACTGAGAAAGACTCTGTAGCAACCTCAAAAACCAGATTCGAATTCAAAAAAATTATTGGTCTCATAAATTAGATGAGAATATAAGATATAAGATGAAAGGATATACTCAAAATTCGGTTCCTCAGAACCGAACATCTGGCAATTGCCAGATATTATGTATTGAGAGATATTAATGATGAAAAATATCCTTTGAGATCGGTTATTTGAACTTTTCAAACTCTTACTAAATTCTTGGAAGAAAACTTCAATCTAATAATTAAAAACTCGCTAAGAACATCAAAAAACAGTTTTGAATTTGAAAAAATGCCTTTTTCCATTAATTAGATAAAAATCTGTTAAAAATAATTATAAAATATTGCTTTTAAAATGCTTGATAAATCTTTTAAAGGTTCTTGAGAACTGAGCATCTGGCAATGGCCAGATGTTATAAATGGAAAAAAAGATTCACAAGGAATCTATCCTTTGAGATTGGTTATTTCAACTATTTACACTCTTACGACATTTTCGGAACAAAACTTCAATTCGATACTTAAAGACTCTCTAATAATCTCAAATAACAGTGTGGAGTTTCAAAAAATGATTGTTTTTAGAAGATAAGTGAAAATCTTTTAAAAGTTTGAAAAATGTTGCTCCTTATATGCTCGATAAATCTCTTAAATTTTATTCCTAAGAAGCGATCATCTGGTAATTGCCAAATGTTATGGATTGAGAAAGACTCTCTAGGATCCTTAAAAACCAGATTTTAATTTAGAAAAATTATTGGTTTCATAAATTAGATGAGAATATAAGATATAAGATGAAAAGGTATACTCAAAATTCAATTCCTCAAAAACGAACATCTGGCAATTGCCAGATATTATGGATTGAGAGATATTAATAAGGAAAATTATCCTTTGAGATGGGTTATTTCAACTTACACTCTTACTAAATTCTTGGAATAAATATTCAATTTGCTAATTAAAAACTCGCTAACAATCTCAAAAAACAGTTTGGAATTTTGAAAAATGACTTTTTTCATTAATTAGATGAAAATCTGTTGAAAATAATTCTAAAATATGGCTTTTGAAATGCTTGGTAAATCTTTTAAAGGTTCTTGACAAATGCACATCTGGCAATAGCCAGATGTTATGAATTGAAAAAAAGATTCAAAAGGAAAACTATCCTTTGAGATTGGTTATTTCAACTATTTACACTCTTACGAAATTTTCGGAACAAAACTTCAATTCGATACTTAAACACTCTCTAAGAACCTCAAAGAACAGTTTAAAGTTTCAAAAAAAATTGCTTTCAGAAGATAGGCGAAAATCCGCTTAAAATAATAAAAAAATGTTGCTTTTAAACTGCTTGATAAATCTAGTAAATGTGGTTCTTAAGAACTGAACATCTGGCAATCGCCAGATGTTATGAATTGAGAAGGACTCATAAGGAAAACTATCCTTTAAGATAGGTTATATCAACTATTTACACTCTTACGAAATTTTTGGAACAAAACTTCAATTCGATACTTAAATACTTTCTAATAACCTCAAAAAACAGTTTGGGGTTTCAAAAAATGATTGTTTTTAGAAGATAAATGAAAATCCGCTGAGAAAAAATAAAAAATGTTGCTTTTCAAATTCTTCATTAATCTTTTAAATGCGGTCCTTAAGAACCGAACATCTGGCAATCGCCAGATGTTATGAATTGAGAAGGATTCAAAAGGAAAACTATCCTTTGAGATAGGTTGTTCCAACTATTTAGACTCTTAAGAAATTTTTTGAACAAAATTTCAATTCGATACTGAAGACTCTCTAATAACCTCAAAAAACAGTTTGGAGTTTCAAAAAATGATTGTTTTTAGAAGATGAATGAAAATCCGTTAAAAAAATTTGAAAAATGTTGCTTCTAAAATGCTTGATAAATATCCTAAATTTTATTCCTAAGAAACGAACATCTGGTAATTGCCAAATGTTATGAATTGAGAAAGACTCCCTAGGATCCTCAAAAACCAGATTTTGATTTAGAAAACTTATTTATTTCATAAATTAGATGAGAATATAAGATATAAGATGAAAAGGTATACTGAAAATTCGGTTTCTCAGAAAGGAACATGAGGCAATTACCAGATATTATCAATTGAGAGATATTAGTGAGGAAAATTATCCCTTGAGATCAGTTATTTCAACTATTTACTTTCTTACTAAATTCTTGGAATAAAAATTCAATTTGATAATCAAAAACTCGCTCACAACATCAAAAAACAGTTTTGAACTTTGAAAAATGACATTTTTCATTAATTCGATGAAAATCTGTTCAAAATAATTATAAAATATTGCTTTTAAAATGCTCGATAAATCTTTTAAAGGTTCTTGAGAACTGAACATCTGGAACTGGCCAGATGTTATGGATTGAAAAAAAGATTCACAAGGAAAACTATCCATTCAGATTGGTTATTTCACTGTTTACATTCTTACTTAGTTTTTGGAACAAAACTTTAATTCGATAATTATAAATTCGCTAACAACCTCAAAAAACAATTTTGATTGTAATAGAATATTTTTTTCATAAATTAGATGTAAATCTGTTAAAAATAATTATAAAATGTTTCTTTTAAAATCCTAAATGAATCGATCAAATTTGATTCTCAAAAATTGAGCATCTGGCAATCGCCAAATGTTATGAATTGAGAAAGACTTTTTAACAACCACAAAAAATATTTTGGAATTGAAAAAAATTGTCTTCATAAATTAGATAAAAGTCCGTTAAAAAAACTGAAAAATGTTGCTCATAGAATGCTTGATAAATCTTTTAAATTTGTTTTTTAAGAACTGAACATCTGGCAATTTTCGGATGTTATGGATTGAGGAAGATTCATAAGGAAAGCTATCCTTGGAGATTGATTTTTTCAACTAGTTATACTCACAATCTCAAAAATATTATTGTAATCATAAATGAGATCAATATCCGTTTAAAAAATTTTAAAATGTTGCTTTTAAAAGGTCTGATAAATCGAGAAAGAAAGGATATAAGATGGCAAGATATAGAGGAGACCACACTAGAGTAGATAATGAACCTACAGTAGATAATTATTAATTTAAAATACTAATGTAGCTAAGGTAATCACTTTAATTAAATTAATAGTTAAGACACTATACTTATTCATAAATTTAAATTATAATTCGTTTTCTTATATGTATTTATCCTTTTAATTAATAATTATACACTGTAGGTTCGTTATCTGTAAGGTGGTATCCCCTACTCAATATTCGGTTTTTAAGAATCGAACATCAGGTAATTGACAGCTGTTATGAATTGAGAATGATGACAGATGAAAAGACGTTAAATTTTTTTCAAATGTTGCTTTTAAACTGCTAAATAAATCTTTTAAATTTGGTTTTGAGGAACTGAGCATCTGGCAATTACCAGATGTAATGAAAACATCTGGCAAGTGCCAGATGTTTCCATAAGAAAAGCTGATAGAATTAGTCGGCCTATCATTTTCGTGATTAGTCAGCTCATCGCACATCTAGATTTCCATCTATCGTTGCATATTGTGTCCATGTAGGTACATGTACTGGACGACAACGACGCGGTGCAATTTCACGCGTCCATACTTATTGCCTGCTACTCATTAGTGTTCGCTATTGTTTGACACGTATCCATTTCGAGATAAATGTCAAGGAGACTACGCAGATTATTGCAATTGTTGCTCCGCGGTAATTAATAAGCGAATAATCGAGAGGAGTCGAAAGGTGTTGTGATTGGCTGAGCACAGTGAGCAGAAGGTAACACCGCTGTGTTGGCATTTAACAAAATTTCATAATTGAGTTATCAGTTAGCGAAAGATGCGAGATACTCGGAAAAAGTGGAAAATTATGTAAACTGTTATGTTCATCATTTTTCCATCATCTCTGCATCGTTAAGTTGCTTATATTATAATTACTGCTGTGAGGAGTCAGATGTCATTTCATTTTCTAACTAACTGATTTGTTATTTATAAGTGTGTATAACGATTGCTTTATTAAGTAGAATCTGACTATTTTCAACTAAAAATGGAATTGTTAAATTTTTAATTAAAAAGTTAATTTTGAAAAAAAAGAATTTTCAAAAAAATAGTTTAATTTTCAACAACAAAAAATATGAATTCTCAACAAAAAATATAATATTTAATAACTCGACCAAATAGATTTTAATTTAAAATAAAAAACAGTTGAGTTTAAAGAAACGCGACAAATTCTCAATAAAGCAGCTGACTTTTTAAACAAGAAAGATTTTTTAGTCCAAAAGAAAAAAAATTTCAACCAAATTGTTGAATTGTCAAGCGAAAAAGAATAATTCAACCAAAAAGGACGAATTTTCAAGAAAATAGTTGGATTTAAAATATTCTACCCAAAGAGAAAGATTCTGAAGAGGGTCTGGTGGTCCGGATCCCACCTTAAGCTACAGATCTCCTTTCAATTAATAATATTTTGATTTTCTTATTAGGTTTGATCAATTTAATTCGTATTTTAACGAAAAAAAGGAGAAAAAAGAGGCATCTTTTAAAAAAAGGAAAAAATGGAAAAGAGGGGAATAGGGGAAAGATTAGGACGTCAGTAATATTTAATTTCCAGTCTTTTCAATAGCATTTTCTTTTTTTTCAGTTTTTATTTCTATATGTTCACATGCGGAATAAATGAGCAATTTGTTCGTGGTGGTTCTCGAGTTATCCAATCCGTGCACGTAGACTTGATAAACTCGATAGCGTTTGAGCGTATACTTGTTGGTTATAAAGAAAAGCTTACTTCCCGAAGTCGATGAGTATCTTCAATTGATTTATTCGACTTCGGAATGCGCACGATTTCCAGAGAATTTCTACGAGAAACATCAGAAAAAATTAGTGAAAATCTTTTCATCAAGAAGGATAATTTGTTTTCAATCATCGATTAGTTGTATCTTCAATTTCTAAACATGCAGGTAATTATTATTATTAATAAACCATTAAGCCATATTCGTTTCGGGTTGATGATCAATCTCTCTAGCAAGCAACCCAGGCGAAGAGTTTCACAAAGTCACCATGTAAAGCTCTCTACGTGGGCCCATTAGTATCCAAGGTGTTTCGTTTCAGGCTTTCCTGTTTTGGCATACCTCTTCATTTTCCTTTACGTCCATATATTTTCTCATGCAATCTCTTGGGTCTTCTCTACTTCACATTCTTAGAGGATCATCTCATTACTCACTCCGTCCATTAGCGTTTTACCGCACACGGTTGTCCATTAGCGTTTTACCGCATACATTTGTCCATTAGCGTTTTACCGCACACATTGCACAGGATCCTCATCAATTTTAAAGTTGAATTAGAATTTGTTTATCTAATAACGATTCAAAATTCTAGAATTTAAGAAGCTTTCACTTTGAAACATTCAATTGAGTTTTGATTTTAAAATTGTCAAATTATTTTCGCTTCAAATTTTAAATTACTTAAAATCAAAAGTTTAAAATGTTAAATTATTCAATGTTGAACCCTCTTAATTATAAATAATAGAATATCAATTATTTTCAGTTTAAAGAATTTATAATTAAACAATTTTTAATTAAATAACACAAGATTAAACTTAAAATAAAGAAAAATTAAGACCAGAATTTCTAAAATTTAGGCCTTAAAAATGAGAAGATTTAAAAAGCAGGCATTAAAAATTGAATTATTCTTTATTCGAAAATGTTAAAAAAATTGAAAATTTCAAACACAACTTTAAAAAACAATTTCAAATTGAAAAGCTTAAAATTGTGCAATTTTAAGAGTTGGAATCATATATAGCAAGTTGAAGATTTAAACAAATTAATCATTAAAAATTTCAAAATAATTGTTTAAAAATTTGAAGAGTAAATAATAATAATTTCAATTCATTTGAATATTAAATGATTGAATTTTCAAAATTTAAATCTGAGATTTTTCAATTCTGAAAGGTGCTGTTTTAAAATTTGTTGAATTTAAGCACATTTGGTTTAAAATTTAACTTTTTTTTCAAAAATTAGTATTTTTTGGCTGAAAATTAATTTAATTAACTGATAATTTAACTATACTATTTTTGGTTCAAAATTGATCTTTTTAAGTTTAAATTCATGTATTTTGTTGGAAGGTCGTCTTTTTTGGTAGAAAATAAATTTTCTTGCTTGAAAATTAATTCTTTAGTTGAAAATCTATGTATTTTGTTAAAACTTTCTTTTTTTTTGGGGGTTTAAAACTCAAAATGTAACTATTCCATTTTTATTCAAAAATTAATCTTCTACAGTTGATAATTCATCTTTTTAGTTAGAAGTTCAATTATTCAGTTAAAAATTCAATTTCTTCGTTAAGATTCATCATTTTACATGAAAATTTATTATTTTTGTTAAAAATTTAACTGTTTTGTTGAAAATTATTTTTTTTTTTAAATTTAATTTTTTGTGCTAAAAATGTAACTATTTCATTTTTGGATAAAAATTAATCTTCTTTTGTTGAAAATTCATCTTTTTGGTTGAAAATTTAACTATTTGGTTACAAATTACATTTCTTGGTTAAAGATTCATCATTTTAAATAAAAATTAATTTCTTTAGTTGGAAGCTGGACTATATACTCAAAAATTTGTTTTTTTGTTGTTGTTGAAAATTCGTTTCTATGCCTGAAAATTTAATTGATTCATTTTTAGTTCAAAAATATTTTTAGTTAAAAATATAACTATTTGCCTGAAAATTAACTTCTTGTTGAAAAATAATATTTACGGATTGAAAACTCAACTGTTTTGTAGATAATTCGTATTTATTGGTTAAAAATTCAACAATTTTGTTGAAAAATTATATATTTAGTTGGTTTGGTGTTTTTGGTAGAAAAATAATCTTCTTGGTGGTAAATTCATCTTTTGGTAAACATTTTTGTTGAAAATTCATTATTTTTAATAAAAATTAATTTCATTAACTAAAAAATGTAACAATTCCATTTATCGATTAAAAACTGATATTTTGTAGTTGATTACGATTGACTCTGCCATAACAACCTAATCATCTGCGAATGCTAACCCACGTACCCTCGCTGTCCCAAGATCCACACCTTCTTCGTCGAAGAGGGCCATTCTTAGACGTTCCTTCCCTCGTTTATTACGTTTATTACGAACAAAAAATCAATTCATCTGCCTTTTCCTGGCATGTCCCGGGCTCAAAAAATTCTCGGTCATTTCCTTGTTGAACAAAAAACGTGGAACTCCTTTTAATTTTAAACTTACATCAATCAATTTTTTAAATTAGGAACTTCATAATAATTTCAGAAAAATTCATAATTTTTTTCATCAATTTTATGATTTTTTTAAACAAATTTCGTTAAAAATGCATTATTGGGGCATGTGTGTACATACAAATTTTAAGAAACTGAAACTGAAAGGACTGAGATTGAAAAAAAAAACTTTTTCGTCGACAAATACCCAAAGATTGCATATTATTATTAAAATTATTTAAAACATCATAGAATTTATCAACTAAGTATGAGTGTTAATGAAATTATCATTCAGTTCTTTGGTTTCTTTGGAACTGAGCATCTGGCAGTTGCCAGATGTAATAAAACATCTGGCAATTGCCAGGCTGGAAATTCAACTAATTGGTATAAAGTTGAACCACTATCTTTAAAATTCATCTTTTGTAATCGAAGTTTCACAATTTTAGTTGAAAATTCATCTCTTTGGTTGAAAATTAAACTACTTTGTTGAAAACTTTTTTTTTTGTAAAATCCTTGGTTGAAAATTTAGCTGTTTGGTCAAAAATGAACTTTTTTGTAGAAATTTCATATTTTCGAATTGAAAATTCAACGATAATATAGAAAATTCCACTGTTACCGAAAAATTTGTTTTTTAAAATGGAAAATTAATTTTTTTTTTTAATGAAACTTTAACTATTCCATTTTTTGTTAATTTTTTTTAGTTTAAAATTTCAACTCTGGTGGAAAATTTATATAATTTTTTTAAATTAGATCATTTTTGGTATAAAAGTAATCTTCTTGGTTCAAAATTCATCTGTTGGTCGAAAATTCAACATTTTGGATAACAAATTTTTTTAAATTGACTGAAAAATATTTCTTGTTTTCAAATTGCCAGGCTGGAAATTCAACTAATTGGTATAAAGTTGAACCACTATCTTCAAAATTCATGTTTTTTATTTTTGATTCACAATTTTAGTTGAAAATTCATCTCTTTGGTTGAAAATTAAACTGTTTTGTTAAAAGAATTTTTTTTGTAAAATTCTTGATTGAAAATTTAGCTGTTTGGTCGAAAATGAACTATTTTGTTGAAAATTCGTATTCTCGAATTGAAAATTCAACTGTAATATAGAAAATTCCACTGTTACTCATAAAATTTGGGTTTTAAAATTGAAAATTAATTTTTTTTAATTTCTTGTTTTAAAATCTTTTTTAGTTCATAAATTTAACTATTTGGTTGAAAATTCGTCTTTTCGGGTTCTTTGGAACTCAGCATCTGGCAGTTGCCAGATGTCATAAAAACATCTGGCAATTGCCGGGCTGGAAATTCAACTAATTGTTATTGTATTGTAGAGAGCTGGAAAAGGGGCACGATAGGAGAAGGACACTTTGGGAGTAATATTTGTGTCTGTGGAGAGCCAGAAAAGGGAATCGAGGAGTAGGAGGATTAGAGGACACTCTGGAGTGAATTCTAGCCCGCAGAGGGTTAGAGAACGTGCATTAGAGGTGCAGGACACTTTGGGGTAAGGTATGTGCCTGCGGATACATGGAAAATGGGCACAATGCCAGGAGGGCACTTTGGGGTAATGTTTGTGTCTGTGAGGAGTTGGAAAAGGAGAACGAGGAGGAGAAGGAGGACTCTCTAGAGTGAATTCTAGCCCGTGAAGAGTTAGAAAAGGGGCATAAGATGAGCAGGACACTTTGGGGTAAGGTATGTATCTGCAGAGACCTGGAAAATGGGCACAATGTAAGTAGAGCACTTTAAGGTGAAGTTTGTGCCCGTAGAGAGCTGAAACAGGGGCACAATAAGCGGAGGACACTTTAGTGTGAATTTTGTGTCTGTGGAGAGTTGGAAAAGGAGAACGAGGAGGGGAATAACGACACTCTAGAGTGAATTCTAGCCCGTGGAGAGTTAGAAAAGGGGAATAGGTCAAGCAGGACAGTTTGGGGTAACGTATGTGACTGTAGAAAGCTGAAAAAGGGGCACAATTGGAGGGGGCACTCTGGAGAGAAGTTTGAGTCTGTGGGGAGCTGGAAAAGGGGCAAGATAGGAGAAGGGCACTTTGGGGTTGATATTTGTGTCAGTGGAAAGCTGGAATAGGGAAACGAGGAGAAGGAGGACTAGAGGACACTCTGGAGTAAATTCTAGCCTGCGGAGAGTTAGAAAAAGGGCATTAGAGGTGCAGGACACTTTGGGGTAAGGAATGTGCCTGTGGATACCTGGAAAATGGGCACAATGTCAGGAGGGCACTTTGGGGTAATGTTTGTGTCTGTGGAGAGATGGAAAAGGAGAACGAGGAGAAGGAGAAGGAGGACACTCTGCAGTCAATTCTAGCCCGGCGAGAGTTAGAAAAAGGGCATAATAGGAGCAGAACACTTTGGGGCAAGGTATGTATTTGTGGAGACCTAGAAAATGGGCACCATGGGAGGAGGGCACTTTGGAGTGATGTTTGTGTCTGTGGAGAGCCTGAAAAGGATATCGAGGAGAAGGACACTCTAGAGTGAATTCTAGCCCGCGGAGAATTAGAAAAGGGGCTTAAGTGGAGCAGGTCATTTTGGGGTAAGGTATGTGTCTGCAGAGAGGTGGAAAAGGCGAACGATAGGAGGAGGACACTCTCGGGTGACGTTTGTGTACGTGGAGAGCTAGAAAAGGGGCATGATGGAAAGGGGTACTTTGTGTCAAGTATAGCCCTGTGAAGATCTGGAAAAGGAGCACGAGGGGAGAAGGACACTTTCGGGTAAGGTAATGTGCCTATGGAGACCTGGAAAAGGAGAACGAGGAGGAAGAGGGGAGGAGGACAATCTAGAGTGAATTCTAGTGCGTGGAGAGTCAGAAAAGGAGCATAAAAGGAGCAGGACATTTTGGAGTAAGGTATGTGTTTGTAGGGAACTGGAAAAGGGGCACCATGAGATGAGGACACTCTGGGGTCAAGTTTGTGTCTGTGGAGAGCTGGAAAAGGGGCATGCTGGAAAGGGGTGCTTTGGGTCAAGTATAACCCTGTGAAGAACAGGAAAAGGGACATGCTGGAAAGGGGTGCTTTGGGTCAAGTATAGGTCTGTGTAGAGCTGGAAAAGGGGCACGAGGGGAGGACACTTTATGGCTGAAGTTGAAATAAAGTCACCCTTATCGAGATCAGGAAATGTGGTTTTGACACTCTACGGAATGAAATAATCGCCTCGGCTTTGGCATATATAAGCCATGAGAGCATGATTGGAGAATAGAGAAGATCGTGCACTGAACAGGACTGATTTGAATGATAATCCGACGTATGTGATTGATTTATGAATGCAGGGATGTCGTTTGCCGGTACGAGATTAATCTTCATTACAAGACATTATGCCGACTGACGCTCTCGAAAGGTACATAAAGGGACCGTATTCACTATTCGCGAATAGGTTACCTGTCGATATTTTGCACCAGCGAAAGTTAAGAATATCGCCGATCCAAATGCCAGGAAGTGTTGAAATTGCTCTGATTAATAAGGACAGTATTTTTAGACGATGAAAATGTCTCGATTATGGAATGAAAACTGATTATTATGACGAATTCTGTGAAATAATTGACTTTTCGACAAAGAAGTTGAATTTAAAAAAAAAAAAAAACAAATTGAGGAATTCACAAGTAAAAAATAAGATTTTTCTATAAAAGATTTGATGCTTAAATCCGAAAATATGAATTTTCCGGAAAAACGTTGTTTTTTTCAAGCGAATAATTGACTTTTCAACAAAGTAGTTGAATTTTCAAACAAAAAAAAAGAACCAATTCAAACCAAATAGTTTATTTCTCGACCGAAGAGATTAATTTTTGAAATAAAATGACTCTTCAACCAAAAAAATGGATTTTCTAAAAAACAGTTGAATTTGTAATCCGAAGATATGAATTTTCCACAGAAAGGTTCATTTTTACCAAAATTGTTAAATTTTCAACTGGAATGAATAATCCTCAACAACCACAAAATTACTTTTATACGAAATAGTTGAATTTTCAATCCTAAAGGTAAATTTTTAACCAAATTGTTGAATTTTTAACAACAAAAAACAACAAAATTTAACCAAATAGTTTATTATTCAATCAAAGAAATGAAGTTTAAAATAAACTGGTAAATCTTCTACCAAAAAATGAATTTTCTAAAAAAAAGTTGAATTTTTAATTCGAAGATATGAATTTGCAACAAAAAAGTTCATTTTTACCAAAATGGTTAAATCTTGAACTGAACTGAATATTCTTCAACAAAAAATTATTTCAACTAAGTTGTTGAATTTTCAACCAAAAAGGATTTTGAGTTCAAAAAATGAATCTTCAACTAGAAAAGATAAATTTTTACTAAATTGTTGAATTTTCAACCTACATTTTCAGATTAAAAAAAAGGTTTTACCCGAAAAAACGAATTGAAAAAAAGTTCAATTTTTAAATAAATAGTCTAATTTTTAACCAAATAATTAACCAAAAAAATGAATTTTCTAAAAAAACAGTTCAATTTTTGACCAAAAAATCTGCATTTTCAACAAAAAAGTTCATTTGTATCAAAATTGTTAAATCTTTAACTAAAATAAATAATCTTCCATAACAAAAATTACTTTTTAACAAAGTAGTTGCATTTTCAACCAAAAATGATTTTTAGTAAAAAACATTTTTACAAACAGTTCACTTTTCCACCCGAAAATATGAATTTTCAATTAAAAAAGATAAATTTTTAATCAAATAGTTGAATTTTATTAATTAATTTTATAAGTTCATTTAGGGCTCTGATTCTGAATCTTAGGCCACGTTTCTATAATTTAAAATGGCTGATCAAATATGACGGATGAAAGAATTAAAAAGTTTATCAATGTGCGTGAGAATCAGTACCCACGTTTTTTGCGGGACTCTAATTGCAAATCTCATTTTTAATTAAATTTTAATTCTAAATAGGTTATAAAACATTTATTATAAACACTAATGAGCCTCTCAAACTTTTAGTTTTGAATTTGACATCAGCTATTTTTAATTTGAAAAATCTAACTAAAGATTCGTAATAACCAACCGAAAAATCCTGGTTACTGATTTTCGCGAACATGTATAAGTTTTTGAAGTTATTCGCCCGCCCTAACGGATCGTTCATTTTGCATTTTGAAAATGTTATTTAATTTTCTGTACTAGAGCCGCAAAACATTCCAAGAAACTGATTTTCATAAACGTTTAGTCAACATATTGTCCGCCATATTGAACCAGCCGTTTTGAATGATGAAAATCTGACCCAAGATTTCAAACCAAAGCCCGAAACAATTCCGAGGTACAGATTTTTACGAAAATGTAGACATTTCACAAGTTTTTGGTCATCCATATTGGATAGGCCATTTTGAAAATCGGATAGAAGATTCGTAATCAGCGACCCGAAAATTCTCCATATGCAAAATTTCATTAGTTTTACTTATTTTCAATAAAATTATATGTTTTACATCTTTCGAAATTTTATTTACATAAAACTGTGCAGGTATAAAGTTACACTTTTTCGAGAAAAAACAACCGAAACTACAGCGATACCTAAACCTCCGCCGGAGTTAGCTCCATTATTTTTCGTTATACACTCCAAGTCCCATGTAAGCTTAGTTTCGAGGGTTGCCTCGAACTGGCCTTGTGGCTAAATTGGAACTCTCGAAACGTGAAAAGTCACGGCCGCCCCAGAACTCTTGGTGAAGCCTAGTATGTCAATCACTGAATGCATCGTAATTTCCTCGGGTTCCACAAAATGGGCCACAAGGATTTTCTGCCTGAGCCTAGCTAATGCCGGGCACTGGCATAAGACATACAGGGATGTTTCATCATCCCTGCCGCATTTACTGCACTCTGTCGTGGGGTTATACCCTATTTTTTGCATATGACTGTTCAAGTGGCTGTGCCCAGTGAGCATCTAAACGACTGTCCTTATGTCTTTTTTGGGTAAACCCAGGATTTTCCTGGCTCTGTCCAGTCTGTACGTTTAGCACAGGATGGATTTCGCCTGTCGGCAACCCTAGATTTACTTCCAGTATTATTGGTGATTTGTTTCGGATGCAGCTTTTGATGGTTATCCCGATGCAGCTAGATGCTAATCCCAGTACCGGTTCCGGTCCTATATATTTCTTTGCTGCGCCGTGTTTTGCCAGTTGGTCCGCCTTTTTGTTTCCTTATATCCCTGTGTGACCAGGACCCATATGAGAGCCGCTTTGGTTTCTTTTCTGCTAGTTGGTTTAATGTCATTTTGCTCCTTGGAGGGGCAAGTTACTATTTGCTTTCCACATATCCTTGCTTGGAATGCAGACGCGGAAAGCTTTGGTGAAGTTGAAGCGTTTTGTTTTTCCATGTTGCCTCATCTCTAGAATCAGCAGTGTGCTGATGTCACTTGAGAGCCTAGTGTACCAAGTCCGCCTGAGTCCATCTATTTACTCTTGCCAGGCGGCCCATCGCGTGTGCCACCCTTGCAGTTATCGCAACCTGTGGGGGTTCTTCACAGAGCATGAACCCTATCTCTGCAATGGGCGTAGTCCTCATTGCTCCCGTCAAAGCCCTAAACGCTAGCGTTTGTAATCTTCGCAGCCTTACCTGCATTGCATCAAGTTGCGGCCGTGTCCACCAGACCACGGCCACATATAGTAGCCTTGGTTCAAGGACAGCAGCGTAGAGACATGGATCAATCTGCATCATTGGGGCTCTTGTCTCATCCATTGAAAGGCTAATTCGGTGCACCTTCGGACGCTTTTAGTATACCTACAGATCCCAGTTGGGTCACATGGAAGGTAATTCAACTCCCCCGAAAGAGGGTCGGTAGTCCAGAGCTGCAAGGGCTCTGAATGAGGATTCGAAAAGACCAACAACTACAATACAGCCTCTTCCCTTCGGCCTGGATCCCTGCCTGTCGGAATACACCTTCCATGTATGGGTTCGTAAAGTCGGG